>LOEQ01003949.1:249285-272936 GCA_001685075.1 Bramus lutescens
TGTGAGTTCCAAGACAGCCAGAGCTGTTACACAGATAATCTCTGTTTCAAAAAAATAAAATAATAAAATAAAATAAAATAAAATAAAAAAAAGAAGGAAAGAAATCTTCAGTAAGTTGTGTCTCCTAAAAATGGCATGGAAACGTCAACTATGATCCCTCAATGGCATCGCTGCCTAAGCAAGACCAGGACAAGGGCACACCAACAGACATGCTAACTAATGTGGAAGGAGCAAGTCTCGTGGAGAATTATAGGCAACTAAGGGAAGCCAAATAGAGAGTGGGAGAATTAGTTTTCCCTTAGGGAGGAGCTCTGAGGTGGGTTACCCAATACCAGTGCTCAATCCTAAAATAATATGCATGCACGCAGCACTGAATAGACTCAGAAGGCTATATTTTTATATAGGTGTGTTTGTGTGTCTTTTTTAGGTTTGTACTGTACTAAATGCCTCTTTTCACCGTTTTGCATGTCCTTCTGCCTAGGTGCCTCTGTCTTCATCTAGAACTAGAGTGACTAATTCCACACTACTCTTTCATTATTTTTTTGCTTATAAAATCCTTAGTGTTACAAGTACTTGTCCTTAAAGAATACATTGCTTACTGTTATGTGCTTTTGGAATTTATAATAATATAGAATTGGGTTTCACTCACTATTCACCATGACTTTAAAATCACTGAACATACATGAGGTAAATTTTCACAACTGCATTTTATTTCTTCCTGTGAATATTCCATGTTGATTTTTCCTTTTTAAATATTTGTTTTTTCCATAAATTTTAAATGTAGACACAGTTTTTATAATGTCTTTTTGTACATATTTAGTTCTTATTACACATTGTTGCTATACTATAAATATCTAACTGAGAATATTAAACTAGTGAATATTAAGTCAATATCTCTAGATAAAAAACAGGTTTGATTAATCTGAACTTGCAGTCACAATTTTCATGAAACAATCAACCTGTAACTATGTTGTATGTGTATTTCTGTACAAAGACATTTTATTTAGTATATAATGTTGATTTATTGTTACTGAGTTCATGACTACGTTCTCAACTCTTCCATGATTGTGGCTTCTAATATACATATTGTCTCCATATGGCACATTATAATCTTTCACTTCTGGGAATTAGAAATAGACAACATGTCAGTAGCTTGTGAGGCATATACAGAACAAAACACAGACAGACAGACACACAGACACACATGCATATCAGTCTTGAACCACAAGAAGACATTTTTCTTGAAATGAGGTGGGTAAACTGAGGAGACTGTCTTTCTTAACTCAAGATTCAGGATTGTGTGCTAGCCAGTCTACATGTGCTCATATCTCTAAACAATGACATGGGTGCCACAAGGACTGATTAGTTATAAAACATTTGTTGAGTTGAATTCACAAATAAACCATAAATAATGGTACAATTTCAGGTCTTAGTATTTTCCAAACATTATCTTGATAAATCACATAGAAAACTTGTTTAACCTACGGTCTGGCCTAGCCTTAAGAGAGTTCTTTAGATCAGGGTCTCATACTTGATGGTTACTTTCATTAACACACCACAGACACTCTTTAGTTATTTTCAAACTCTCATCAAGTTCACAGTCTATGTGATACAGGGAGGGTATCCCTATTTAGCAACCCAAAATATTGTTTAATACTGTACCCTTTTAAAGTGATACCATGATGCCCTAAGTATACAGTTCCACACTTGGCCTTATGTCATACACAGGGTTCTAAAAGATAACATATAGGAATAATCTGTTCCCACAATAAATGAATTTCATGTTGGGTCTCATTCTCTTGAAAGACACCACTTTTAAATATACACATGCCAAAATTTGGGGTGGGGAAACTAAAGTACTTTTGGTCCCAGCAATGACTTGCTTTTCGTTGTGTGATAGTCTATGTCTATGCTTCAAGTTTTGTTGTATTCCTTAGCATTCATTGAGCTTTGGAACCTTTAGCATTTAGTCAGCTCTGAATACTCATTCCCTGCAAGCTCTGACATTGCTGTTCTTACTTTCACTTTCTATTTCCGTCCTTCATGCACTGACTTCTCAGCTGCATGCTAGATTCCCTCATCTCTTTGAAGTACATGATCGTAATGTCTTCATGAATATGCATTTCCTAGTTAACTAGTTTTCTCTCCTTCTTTGTCTAAACTGTTTTTGCAATATATGGGATTCAAAATTTAGTTCTTATCATTTCTAAAATTTCCTTTTAGTCCTTTGTCATGTTTGTTTATATATTGGTTTATAAAAGTTTCTTCTTATATTTTAGTTTCTATAAATATATCATACACACTCCATATTCTCTTTCTGATTATTCTGATGGTGTTAGTTGCATTACTATGTGGTTGACATTTGTAAATTACTTTGTATCATACTAGACATTTCCTGAAGCAGGAGATAAAGTACTTTATTGAAGGACTCTGGAAACTAGTGACCAGGGAGCCAAACCGATTGATTCCCCCTGAGTTCCTTTATTTGAGACAGAATTTTCTCTCATGCAAAGGGGAAAAGAATGTAAAAGTGGACACATCTAATAACTATTGTTCTATGGGCTCATTGGTCAGTGCTTGAAAAAATAAAGCAAGCTGGCAGAGGATAGTAGGAACAATGAATGCTTGTGTGGTGTGTGGTAAATAGCAAAGAAGGTCTCTAAATAAATGAACCATGTGGAGGAGAGTGTTCGGCAAAGGGCAAGCAGTAGGTGCCATACAGAAAGGCAAAGAAGGGTGCATAGTGCCTTGGTACAAACATGAATCACATCAGCTTCAAGAAGGCATTCTGGCAGCAATAATTAAGATTAAGTTACATAAACTCTTGATTCATAATCTTACCTCAAGGACTTTGTCACGTGGAGAAAATATGCCAAGTATTCTAATATATGTATTATAGCTTTATATCATCTTTAAAAACAGTATGACAATTTTAATAGCAGAAATTCAGAAACAAAATGATTGCCTATTAGTGACTAAATAAGTAGTACACTATCCTATGAAATAAAACCCAGTCAGAAACACCAGTCATAACCATAGTTACCAACAGAAGAGGTTTTCTTGTGTCCTTTATCACTAAGAGGAGAAAAGACAGAAAAGTGACTATTTTATCACCCATTTTTAAAATAAGCAGACACAGCCTAAATACTTGTAAATGAATATGTTCACAGAATAAGTATATCTGTATAACTTTATCTGAGAACATGCACCAGAGATGAACACATTGACATAATTAAGAACACTTGTTTTGAAAAGAGCAGAATCACAACAGAAAACAATATCTAACAAATTCCAGATTT
This sequence comes from Bramus lutescens, assembly GCA_001685075.1. Classification (NCBI taxonomy): domain Eukaryota; kingdom Metazoa; phylum Chordata; class Mammalia; order Rodentia; family Cricetidae; genus Bramus; species Bramus lutescens. The sequence goes on from LOEQ01003949.1 coordinate 252,585, forward strand.
TCACAGGCTCTCAAAATATGCTCATTTTATAATTCTATGATTTATTTAAATATAAAATCACACAAATAACACATCAACATTCTGCTGCTTTATGTTTTTGGTTTCTCCTGTGGCCAGGCAATTTTGTAGAAATTAGATTCTAAGGTAGTTCACATTGTCATAATGGAATTTAATAAACTTGAGATCATAAATGCCATAATTCCTGTAGGGTGTTTAATTTTGCTAATATTAAAATAAAATGTTAAATTTAAATTACAAATTTGATTAATTCTAATACAATTTCTTGGCATTAAATGTATAAAAATATTAACTAAAATTTAAAATAAGTGAAAACTATACAAGAGATTAAAATGCCAAAATCCAACGTGTTATTACTCCATGTATTCTCTAGTTTTATTGTGCTTTATTTAAAAACTGCACCAATCATGACAGTATCAAGAAAACGTAAGAAGTTAATAGAACTAACTGAAGAACCATGGTATGTACATGAATGTATATGTCCCTGTGATGATATAATCACATGTATATACATTGAGAAATAGAAGGAGAGAGATTTTGATATATATGATTTCAATTAAATGTATTTATTTTAAACCTGTTGAGACATCTCAAACTCTTCCCTGGCACTGTAAAACCAAACAATGTGGAGCAGTAGCTTCTATATAGAAAATATTGGTTGAACCTGACGCCCAGTCCTTTTCTTTCCTACTAGAGAGTGATGTTCTTCATGCTAGAATTCAGTGTTAAAAGAGAATCCATTGTTTTTCAAAGCTAGAGTTTACATTAAAACTGTTTAAAACAGCTGGGGTTTTATGATTGTATTAGATTTTTAAAGAAAACATATAGATTAATTTCATTTTAATATAATTTGTTAGTCTGCTGTGCATCACATTTTAAAAATATATAGGACTTAATTCTTTTATTTTTTCTTTTTTTAGTACTTATTTATTTTTTATGTATACAATATTCTGTCTGTGTGTATGTCTGCAGGCCAGAAGAAGGCACCAGACCCCATTAAAGATGGTTGTGAGCCATCATGTGGTTGCTGGGAATTGAACTCAGGACCTTTGGAAGAGCAGGCAATGCTCTTAACCACTGAGCCATCTCTCCAGCCCTTAATTTTTTCTTATACTCTCATGAGCAGCTCCTCATTAAACTAGATCTGGTATTTGAGGCAGCATTTTAACACTTTAAGATCATACACAATCTTCACTTCTTGGTACACAGTAGATTCATATTTTTCTCTTTAATGAGACTTTAAATTTAATGTATTATTTCTTATATAATTATAGAACTAATATGCATAATGTTTTATAAGTTATAATTCATAGGTTAAGGTTATCTGTTTATTGAAATTTTCTATAGGCGTCTGTTAACTTTTGATGAAGATGAATTTAATTTTATGAGCTAGTTTGAATAGTTATATAGTCATAATGAATTTGATTGCATATCTTAAAATATATTCAGTCTTTTCAGTATTCTAATCTAATTACTTTGATAAATAAGGATGGTTTTTAGCTGATTTAACATACTGTAGTCAGTTTGAGCTGTGTTTCCTTGTGAATTCTCTGGGATAGTACCGTGATGGTGTCTTGAAGATAACCTGCTCGTCACAGCTGTAATGATCACCTACAGATCGTGGCTGCCATGTGACAGGCACTTGTTGGTTAAATGCATAATTCTTACAATTCAACGCGCATTCCTCATCAAAACATTCACGAAAACATGAATAGAAGAAGATTTTCACAGCAAGAAGCCTCACTGAAGCCAACAATGAGGTTTTGAGTAAGCTCTCATTGTAGTCAGTGAATAGGTGCGCGTTCTCTTGTCCCCGCTGAATACAGTGGATCAAAGAGACAGGGGACTTGTTTCTAAATTGTCACTCTGCTTCCCCTACACAGTGTCTGGATTGATGTAGTTTTGCCTTGTTCCTTTCATCACCTCACCTTGCTGTCACCCCAAGTGACTCAAGGTTTATTTTCCAAGGTTTATTTAGCATCCTAAGAGTCACCCTTTGCAGACATCATATTATAAATACTCTGAAATGAATACTACAAGGTAAAGTAAAATACTTCCTTCAAATATGATTATGAACTAGGAATAATTAATAACAAGAAACTGTAGTTATTATGCCATTAATACTTTATATAACATAAATTAACATTACAATTCAAAGACGCCAAAGCAGATGAGAGAAACAAAAAGAGGTTTAGTACTTTCTCAGTTTTGATATGAGATTCATTGAATTTATATATACCATCTTAAAAGAATGGCTTCTCACAGATAGCAGTAGCTTAGATTAGAGGCTTAACTCAGGGGTAAAGGAGCTGTACAGCGTGCCTGATGCTTAAATCCTCCAAACACAAAACAAACAAAAACATCCCTCTACTGAATCTTACTATTATTATCATCATTGCCAGTATGGAGTTAAGAAAACTGACTTTATTGAGAAATTGTAACAAGTATTTGTATATAGAAAAAAACAGATAATGTCTGTGAGAGGGCTGTATATTGTTCTGATGGATGTCGGGACTTAAGGCTTTAATGTACTAATTTAATGGGGTTATAATAATTGCATTTTTTACAGAGAAACTAGAATATCCTTCTTATGGATACAACCTTTTAAACTGAAGAACAGGGAATCTTTTTCCTTACTTCATAAATGATCAAGGAAGAGAGTATTTTTTTTATGGCCAGAAATTTTGAAGTCCAGTACTGACTGATTGTTTTACCTTGATTAAGATATTTAACATCTTATCTTCAGAATTTATTTGTGATCAGGTTGCAGCATTCAATATGTTAAAGATCAACGTCACAGAATCTTTACAAGGACACACTTGATATTATATACAAAAAGTCTTTATAGCAGGCAAAGAGTGATAAATGCGTTATCTTAATACAAGCAATGAAAACACCAGTAATGTTTCATTCACTTTTTGCTATTTCTTGTTCTGTTTATCTTGTCATTTTGTCTGGAGGTTTTGAGTTTTATTTCCACTCCTCTTTTTTTCTTATCATTTGGATTTTCAGCGATTTTTTTGAGTATCACACTTACCAAAATCCCTTGCCTCCCCAACCATCCGTGATTCAGCAGTATGCTCATTACCAAAAAGATTGGTGAAGACTCAGCGTCTCAGTGCGCTCCTCAAACAGATTTCCAGGTGACTCATATCCACCGTGTGGTAATGGACTCTGTTCTCGAAAGTCACAGCTCCTTGATGATGGGGATGTGGTGAAGGATTCTAGTGCCTTTAACATCTTCCCCAGGGAACTGACTCATAAAGTTATTTGCATATCACAGGTGTTCAGTTAGTCATCATGTACAGAATTAACTTGAGTTTCTAATACAATGGGTAGAATCCAGTATGTTATAGTTTAGGACAACTGCACTGTTAGAAAAATATGTCCTAAACTTAGAACAATAAGCAACTTATTTATTACTGATGTTGATCACGTTAACTAATCAATATTTCTTGGCCGTTGACTACTACTACACTTTTTCATGCATGAAATATTAGTAAAGATTCTTGACTTTGATACAAAGTAGATCTTGAGTCTAACCTTCACCTGCAAAGAATTCATTTAGAAAACTGAATCAAAATGTAGTACCTACATCACTCTTATAAATATTTAATATGCAGTACTTTTATCATTCTTTTAAATAGATTTAATATGTAGCACCTTTATCTTTCTTCTAAATATTTAATATATGCTGTCAGAAGTCAGAAGAGAAGTGAGGTACCATGCACCAGAAATGACTCGTAAGTGTCAATGTGCGATTTCATTCAGTATTTCAGCATATCACCATCACTTGTCTTGATGTTCTATTAAGTGATGAGCAAAAGTCACAAATCACAGTTTCTTATTTATTTTTTATTTATAGTTTATATTTTTCAAGACAGGGTTTCCATAGCTGTCCTGAAACTCCCTTTGTAGATCAGGCTGGCCTCAAAATTAGAGATCCTGCCTCTGTCCTACTGCTGGGATTAAAGGTATTTGCCACCACTGCCTGGCTACAGTTTCTTATTTATAACTGAAGTAAAACAATCATCCAGGACCAAGAATTTTCTCTTTCAATATATATGATTTTAAATCATTTCTGATTCTGTTATGATACACTTTATAGGATTTTATGCACATAAATCTATGAAAATTTAAGAGGTTGATGAGTACCTAATTCACCCTGTCTGTATGTGCTGTTATTACAGATTAAATTACCCACATCTTTAATTGTAGGTGGTTTCTTTCTAGTGCTTAGGAAGTTGCAAGTCTGCTCTATCTGCTATCAACTGATGAGTGCCTAGGGAATTGAAACTAATTTTAACATTAGCCTAGTAAAATGTAATTAGGACAGCTAATCTGCTGAGAAATACACCCAGCAAAATCCCTATTTTATGTAGTGTCACTGTAATGGAAATAGCATATTATGAAATGCAAGAGAGAAGGATTTGAAGGGTGAATTGAGCCTTTATTTAACAAGCTTGCTAATAAAAGGATGGGGTAGGAGTCCTCTCTATAATTTTAGACATGGAATATATTTGTAAAGCAGAAAATTTAATAGAAATGTTCAATTTTAACATAATTTTTAATAATAACAAATGTAGGCCCCAAGTGATTTTCTGTTTGAAGGTATGTGTATGCATGCTAAAAGCCATGAGAAACAGTTGGGAATTATTGTCTGAGCATGTTCCTTACAGGACTTTACCTCAGTATGAATCATTCTATCACTTTGCTTTCTAATTCCATCTTTTCATTTTTAAGAGTAGATATCCTGAATTTAGGATTTGACTACAAAGAACTTTTTATTATTTTTCCAATTAATCTGTTAATTTACTTTCTTATTCAAATTTTATATTTACCTCCTAACTCAATGCTACCACTTAGAGTAGAGAGAGAGGCATGGATGTGACTGCTTTTCTTTGAGTTGTATCTAGAGAAGAATGTCAGGCTTCATTATTTAAATTTGAGTTGCTAACATTGGCATCTAAAATTGTAAGTTTTTGTATTGATTTTTGTTCTTTTTAGACAGGGTCTTATCCCTGTAACCCAAAGTAGACCAGTGCTCACAATGTATTCTAGCCTAAAACTTACGGTCTCTCCTCCCCTCAAGTATCATTTCAAATACCAACCCTGTCACAAAAAGTGTTTAAAATCATCATAATTGATAAAATACACTGTCCTTTTACTTACAGCTCATGTTAGCCGAGAATAGGTATTTTTGTAAATAGATGATGCTTAGACAGGAAACATTAATAATTTACTTGAAAAAAATGCAAGTTTTATTGGAGAAATGCCAATTCTAATTGACTTTTGTTTCTTCACTTAACCAACATAGCAGATTTTGCTAAGCTATTGACTTTACATTTTTTTTTGTGCCTAGAATTTGGCTATAAATTAAATTTGTGCTCATGTAGCTATAAAATCTGGGAGAAGATTTAAGAGATGAAGGTGAAAGCTCCTGTGGGTAACACTACCTTTGGTTCTGGAGAGCTTGTTTGACTCCACAGCTGCTGAATCAACACCATGGCAGACAGGTAAAGGAGAACCTTAAGTGGATAAACACTGGCACTGCTGATCCAGGAAATGAGGTCACTGTGGAGCTAAAGGAGCCACTGGGGATTATGGCACTTACTGTTTATCATACCAGCATAGTTTCAGCGTCTCATTCAAATACAAATATATAGGTACCCACTCCTTGATTAAAACGTACTGTAATGTTCTAAACTTGAAAATACAGATGTATTTCCTCAGTTTATAAGTTTTGTGTAACCATAGAACAAATAGAAATGCCAATGAATACATGAACTCAATAAAATGAAAGTAATTATATACTGGATAATGCTATATTCCTGAAAGTGAATCTTTGACATCAAATTTAATAATAGAAAGTGTAGTCTTGAGTTAGTTTCCTTACTTAGATGCTTCTGCAAAAATTCATTTTCACTTCAGGGAATGCAGGTAATAAATTGTTTTCATTTTGGTCTTCATGTATTAGAAGAAAGAGACTTCCAGGGTAACTACTCTAGGGTAATTTGCTGTAGAGTTTATAATATAAGAACACAGAAAGAGTGCTTTCGAAAATTTATATATTGAGTATAGAAAAAAGGAAACAATATCATTGATTTTTATGTATTTGTATTAATATGTTTTACTTTATAGTTGATATTTTTAGTAAAATTTAATATATTTGAATTATTTGAAATTGTTTAAATATGCATCACATTTATAAATCTATTATGATTGTAAAAACGGAAGAGTTTCACACATGCACGTAACTAGTAATATAAATTGCTTAGCAGATGATAGAAAGGGCTCAGAGGCTTTGTGCTACTTAGAAACCCTAAATTGAATCTTTTTGTGATGATCTTTCTCAAACAAAATGTATAGATGTTGGCTTCCAAGAATCTATAAACTTTTCTCTTAGAATAGCTTATTTTAGGCAAACATGATATTCCCCCCAAAAAATATTTGCAGTATATAATTAGAGAATTTTTAACATTATGGCCACATATGTGAATCTGTTTTTAAAGTCAAAACAATAAAATACACATTGCTGAAGAAAATTTCCTTGATTCTATTCATCTCAGGCTCTTATCTCCCAGCCCCAGACAAGTGATCAGTCACTTACTCTCACTACTGATTCATTTTGTCACTCAGCAATAGAATGTCACATAAACAGAATCACTTACTGTATATATCTGGTTTGTTTCATTTCCTGGAATCATTCTCAGATTCATCTCTGTAGCAAAGAGTAACACTACACCATGACATTTGGTACTAAGCCATACTCCACTGCACAATTGTTCTATAGGTTTAGGCATTTACTTGGTGTATATTGGCTTGCGTTCAGATTTTTATAACTATGAAAAAAATTATTTTTATCATTCACATCTGTCATTTTATGGACCGTTGTGTGGCTGCACTTCTGTTAGGTAAATCTATGGGAGCAAAGGAGTTAATCATGTTTTAAGAAACTGTCAGACAATTTTCAAAAGTAGCCACAACATCTCATTTCTCATCAGTCAAGTGTGGTTGCTAATTACTCTGTACCAACCACACTGACAGCATCTTACTTCTACTCAAATTGGAGATGGGGTACATCTTTACTTGTCTTTTCTTGGGTCTCCGTAAATCTTTATTGCATGTTGATGTTAGTCTTGGTGCCACGTACTTATTTGTTTCTAGTATTTTCTGTGGCTTACTATCAACTCAAATATTTTTTTCTCATTGTTTTCACTTTGACCTGGATGAAAGTGTTCATTTTCATTGCAATTACAGTTGCATTTTTTTCTCATCCTATTGTTCCTCTTCTGATTCTTCAACTGGAGTTAAATAATTATCTACCAGATTTCATACTGTGCTTGGTGCTGTAGTGTGAAGGTGTCAGTGAAGAGTGAGACTCCATTACCGATGACAGTAATCATTGAAATATTTCAATAGCCATTGACAATAATAATTGTCAACTGAAATTCAACTCAAGTATAAAATATTCTCTTTGTTTATTCATTTTGAAGTATATGATTTGTTCTTGATGATTATGTGATATTATTACATTAAGCTGTGTTTTAGTTTTGATATTGCCCCATTACTCTTGGCAAAGCAAACAGCTTAAATAAATTCTTAATAAAAAACATGGGACATATATGTCCATATCAATAGTCACATTTAACTGGAGGGAATGTGATCTTCAGATTCATGAATTTAGAACTGTCCATGAAGGCTCATTCTTGGGATCTAGAGTCTGGGAGGCTGAGGCAGAAGGATTATGAGTTCTGGGCCACTTAATGAAGTCAAGGCCAACCTGTGTCAGACAAGGGAGACTCTCAACAAACCAAACTAAGAAAAAAAAATTCATAAGATTTCAGTAAGCATATGATATAGGGAGCTGGTTCTCATGGGATTAGGTACAGCTCATTAATACTTTTGAAAAGAAGCATTGTATTTAGGTGGGATTCTCTAACACAGCAGAAATATTAGTCCACATAACATATATGTAATCCCCCAGTGGCTGCCTCTACACTAGAGAAGCTGAGAATCTAGTAACTGCTTAGTCTGCAAACCAGGATGACCAGAAACTTCAACCTGGCGCTGAAAGAAAGCCTGGGTACCCGGGAAGTCACTGGTACTGAGCCCATAGCAGAGGCCAGAGCACTGGAGTCTTGGGTCAGAACCAGGTAGAGAATGGGCATGCTCACTTGGAAAGACTACTTTTACCTCTCACCTCTTGATCTGAGCGGGCCTCGGAAAGCAAGGTGCTGCTGAGGACCAAGCAGTTAATCTTCTTTGGACATGCATTCCTTTATAGGTACATCGAAGACTTGTCGCCTAGGTTACTGTAAATCCCATTGTGTCATGAATCAAAACTAACCATGACAAGCAGGCTGAACAGCTTTGTAAACCTGTGAGCATTCCTCACAAATGTCATAGGGAATCTTTGCAGCTCTTTGGGCTTTAAATGCATGTGAACGATTACCAGTGAAGCATATAATTGAAGAAACTTAATCCTATAAATCATCATATTAAATAATAGAATTTGGAAATTAAAATTTAAAAATTTAAAAATCATCACCATGCATAGTTTAGAAATTTGTTAGTAGTTCCTTTTCTAGTTACACAGAATTACCCAATAGATCGTATAGTCCCATTAAGGCCAGGCTGCTCAGCACAGAAAGGAGGTGACAGCCTGAGTAGCCTTCGAAAGGAAGAGTTTATCTGCTTTTAACCCACAGGCATTCTTGTGCACTGTGCTCTGCTTTCGTTTTCCTGTCACATCTGCTTCATTCTGTACAAGCCAAAACAACATGCTAAAAAATGCGAAGTGTGACCTGTGACCTCTTCCAAGGAACTTTTTGTGTCTCAGCGTTCTCTGTGCAGAACTGAGCATCAGGGACTGAAGAAGAGATGCTTTACTTAAGTATTCAGAAAACTAAAGGAGCTGAGCTCCAAAGTGCAGAAATTCTCATTCTAATGGGATGAACTGGGAGATGGGGAAGCTTCACACTCAAGGTTATTTAGTCACTAACAGACAGTTGTGTTATTTTTTAACTTTTCATCTTTTATTTTTTCAAGTGTTATGAAAAAAATGTTTCAGCATGAGAATCTCACTATAAAAATAGTACCTTGGAAGAATCGACTATTGAAAGAAATAATTCGTCTCAGTATTCTGTTTTCTACAGGTGCAAATAACTGAATTAGAAATGATGATAATCAAAGAATATTCCACTAATGCATATATGTATTAAGGAATTCTGCTATCATTGAACAAAGAAGATTCATGAGGACAAAGGAAAGATATTTATTGGATGTGATATGTTTGTTAATACTTTAGTTTTTTAAATTAATATTTATACATTTGAGTTTTAATTATGAATTAAATAGTTATATTTATAAAACCAAAATGATCTTATAGGAAGATCCATTAAAGGTAAAGTTATATACCTAGAGGATGATTGAAATAGATGAATACTTCAGAATATATAAGACTATTTTCACTTCATAAGTGTAGACTAACTGGATAAAACCTCATTCCTTCACTTCCTAACAGTGCTATTCTGGAGAGCACAATCTGTTGGAACATACTGTCTTTCCAAATAATTGGATGCACAGCATTCCTTTCTATTTCAGGACCTATTTAGTATGAAAGAGAGAATTCCATTGAAAATCCAGTCTGTATCGGCCAGATTGCCCCTGTGAGAGGCATACCTGCGCACCAGCTGGGAAGGTCACTCTCTCCTACACTGGAGATATGCAAGTCAATTAACTGATGTGTGTGCTGGAGGGGTCATCAGCAGGCCTTTCATGATTTGATGGTCTTTACTCAACAATGCTCATTATTCTGACTCCTACTCAAGCCTCACTTACATGTTTAGAACATCTCTGGTCAACAAATGACTTCATTATAGTGACTCATTTCTTGAATAATTAGAAGAAAGGAAGCTCCTTGTGTTAGAGTAATCGATATTAATACAAAGCTAACATAAAGAAAATATAAAAATATTGTAGAGATCTCAAATTTATGTTCAGTTAAATTTTGATTGATCATCTGAAGAATGAAATACGATGTGTAGTAAATGTCTAAGGGAGAGCTGAGACTAGAGGAAAAAACCATGAGTTCTTGACTTTTGGTCTCATAAGACAGGAAAATGACAAACTGACATGAGGAACAAGTAAAATACAGTGCATTAGAACTTAAAAATTCTACCCAGGACACAATAATGAAAGGGAAAATATTGCCAACCCACATATCAGGAGGAAATATGTATAAATCAAGTGTCTGAGAAGGGCTGGGTTGCAAAGGGTCTGTAAAAAGGTAGAACTGCTTAATTCCTCGGTGCACTGTGAAAAGTTGCCAATAAGTCCAAGGTTTTCAAGAGTGTGGTACGGCTTCATTCATGGTCTGTTGGCCTCTTTTCCACCACGCCTCCACCTCACTGGGTTTGGAAGGCTATAGATACAATAAATGTAAGTGAAAAAAATGGCTCATTTTAGCCAAAAAATTCACTGCTTCCTAAAAAACTGCTCACAAACCAAACAGAATATAATTATAGCACTATAATATTTAAGTTACAGCCACACACATATTTTATTATCTTCTAATGTGCTCATTAAATTTGAGATTTAGATAATGGATCAGACGACACCTGTTCCATTTTTAAAATCTAAATCTTATTCAGATAGGCAAGCTTTCAGTTGGTAAATTTGTTCTGGGAAATCGTTATCCCCCTAAGTGCCTTATTTTCTGATGGTGGCCTCAGGCACCAGTATGTAGTTAGAAGTAAATGTTGTTCTATGAGTTGTAGAATTGAAGCCTATGAGCATTGAGGGTCATATGCTGAAAATGCTCTGCTGACCTTAGCTCTGCTCCTCGGTTATGTCTGCTCCGCCTAATGAAACGGTTAGCTCACCTTACATAGCAATCGTTTGCTCAAATGGACTCCTCAAATGTGTTTAAATTGACAGCAGTGCGGATCACCTTCCTGTGTTTTAACTGATATATTTAAGGATTTATAATTTGAACTTTAGGGAAGCCATAACAGAAATGCTCATGGTCAGGATACACAAAGTGGCTAAAGGAGTGTGATCACATGCTGGCACCCCCATTACTTAGAAATCCACGTCTCCCTAAGTCTCTACACATGCACCATGGTGTGTTTGCATTAACAAACAGTGACACAAGCTCATAACACAACAATAAGAAAAGAAATGAAAACAGGATATATTCAATTCAAAAACTCATTTTTTGAGTTTGAATTTTATCCTGTTATTTTTACATATCAATGATTTTATATTTTTAACAAAAAATATTCTTTTCATAGGCTATGTCTATAGGTGGAAGAACAATTTTCATAATGATTTCTCAATATAATCTAATTAATTGGGTTTCTAAACAAAGATTAGTAATTAACATTAAAAGATTATTCTACTTCATACACAAAATCTACTTATTCATACTTTAAATATTGCCTAATATGCCACAATATTTGGGATACTCATGGTATCAGGAAGAATAAATTATGATAATAAATAATGTGGAAATTAGAAAGAAAATATGAATTTGCCCTTCTCAGATAATGCCATATTTGACTCCAAATTTTCTTGCAGTCAAAATGCAATAGGTATTTGTTGTTTCATTATAATTCATTTCTACAATTTATAAACTTTCTGGCTATTATTTATCTAAGAATGTTTGGCGTGAAGAATTTTATAGACACTGGCAATGGATATGGTAAGGGTTTTTTTTTTTTGCAGTGATGTGTTTCTACTGTTTGAAAAGGACTGATATGAAAAGACGACCTCAGAAGATTGCTGGAGCTCTGTAAACGCAATAGAATCAAATTTTAATTTTGTAATAATCTGCCTTGGTGCAAGGTAAGAAGATAAAATATAAACTGGTGTAGCTAAAGTACATTGTTCGTAATTCCAGTTGAAGCCGGAAAAGCTGCCAATGCCTTGTGTGGTCATAATGGAAAATTTATTGTTATTTTTAAGATAGGAGCTTTAAATATTGGCAATAATATTTATCCCTTGGCAAATTTCTGTAGCCAGCTGTACAAGGACGAGAAAAATGAGAGACAGTAGGATAAAGCTATATCTTTAGATTTGTTCTGTAATACGCTGCATTGTCAGTCTCTCAAATGGAGTATGACTCTCCTAAAGACAGCAGAGTGCATAGCATTCATAGCAAATTTGCTTGTAATGACTGGACTAAATATTAAAATAAATTTACTGACTCAGCAAGTAGGCTGAATTCTAAGATAATTCATTTAAACTTGGAGTCCAGGCATATACCTTCTCACAGTTAACTGGTCAAACACATCATAGTACTGTTGGAAGGGGATTTTGTAGACTTAAGAGGGGTCTCTAGTCAGTTGGCCTTAAGGTTGGGAGATATCTGGTGCTGATCTGGTCATAATGAGCTGTGACAGTATGCAAAAAGATGCCCTCTGCTGTTTGTACATGAGGAACTCAGAACTTTGAGGCACACCAGTAAGATTCTACATCTCATGGAGGAAATGGGGTTTATCCCTTGCTCCTTTCCCACTAGGAAATAAGTCAGCCTCCTCACAACTTCAACTGCAGCATCACTGTACCCTGTGTCTGATACCTTTTTTGAAGTTTTGATATCTCAAACTGAGATGGTGAATGTGTGCTATTTACAGTGCATATTTGTAGCAGGTTGTTATTCAGCAGTAGAAATCTAAGCTAGCAAGATGACTAAATATTCCGAGAGTAGAATGATCTCTAATTCTTTAGATGTGTTCCTCTGGAATCCTCATGGCTCTTTCTCCAGGTTTTCCTTCTCTTAGGAACCTGGCTGCCGCAGCTGCCATTTAAAGTGCCCATACAGGCTCACTCAGAGGTGAAGGGTAGCCCCTTCAGGTGGGATGTCTTTGCCCTGCCATCCTGACTCTGATTGATACCATCAATGAAGCACCGGACAGATTAGCAACTGTAAAAACAAAATTTTGAATAGGCTACTGGAGTAAAGTTATATCAAATTAATATAAAAATTCTCCTCCCCTCTTCATGCATGTATTCTAGGGGAACCCGAGAGTTCTCATTTTACAACAAATCCCACCATGCATCTCTAAATATGAAATTGTCAAAATGGAAACGCTCAATTTTCTACATTCAAGAAACTGAAGGCATATTTCAGAATACAGCAGTGTTCTGTCTGGTTTCTTTGTCTGGTGAGAGTAAGCTTCCAAGCACACTGTTTTTCTTATTAATAACATGCGTTAGTGAACCACCCTTCCCAAACAACTTCTCCTAGGCATCCTTTGCACACTATATATTTATTTATTTATTGGAAACTCACAAGTCTGGGACCAATACTGTGCACGAGGCTGCTTTCCCAGTGTCTCCATTGGCGTGCACAGACTCGAAATGTTTTAGGACAAATGCTTCTTCTTCGAGATCTAATAGATTTTGTCCTGGTCTTTCCTTAAGAAGTAAGCTCGTTATTAACAAGTGTATGTGAGTTATTGATTCTAAGTGTGACCTTAAAATTACTTTGAGAATGTGGATTAGTCATAATGGTTCCTCGAGCAATTGTTTAATCATTCCAAACATAATAAACAAATATTTTACCTGTGACTTTTCTGAACCCATCATATTATGATGATACAGCTGGCCCTCCATATCTGTGAGTTCTGTACCTGTGGAATAAAAACATTCAGGAAGCACAGTAACCCTGCCTACAGATTTTTTTGTCAGTATTCTCTAGTCAACAAAAAATAGCAATTACTTGTATGATTTTACTCTCTATATATTAGTATATATAGTAAATACATACACATAACAGCTATAATAAGAAATATATGGTTAATTTAAAGTATACAGAAGGGTATACATTTGTTATATGCAGATAATAAGTCGTTTTAAAGGAGAGACTGAAGTACTGTGGAGTTTGATATCAATATGGATAGGCATCTAGAACCAAATCCTACTTAAATGGAGGTTCAATTGTACTTCCAATTTAGGTTCAACAGCCATGCACTTATTAATACATAGACTCAGTCCTACTTTTAAGCCTGCAGCAGAGATGGGGAAGACAGAAAGAAAGTGGGAGAGAGGAAAGGTGTGAGAGGGGGAGAAGGAGATGGGGAAGTTGGGGGAAGGGAGAATGAGAAAGGGAAAGAGGGGGTTGGTGGGAGAGATCTTTTTAATGATGAAAAAGACTTGAAGGTGATAAGCTAGAAATAGTTCTTGGTTGTCAGTTGCCTTTGCTATTTGACTATTAACCAGAAAACAATTAAAATAATTGAATCCCAGATGCACATCAGTCCTGAGATACATTCTTTACAGTTTCCTTGAGGTAGGGCAATCATTCATTTACAAGAACCTGGCTCTCTTACATACACAGGCACACATTTTTCAAACTGTTTTTCTTGGAGGATTCACCAGATATTATATTACATCAAATCAAGAATTATTTATGTACAAGATTTAAATCATTCTCTACATTTGTTAATTGCATGTACTTTTAATGTTTTTAACTTATTATTTTACTGAGACCTTCATATAACATGTTAAGTCATATTTTGCTCCTTTGCCCAACTTTTCTCAAATCTACATCTCTTTTCCCATCTTCTCAAGTTTTTCTCCATTTCTTTTTTCATCAAGATCCATTTGTGCTGCCAAAATATTATCAGATATGTGTGTATGTGTGTGTGTGTGTATGTATGTGTTTCTGTATGTGGGTGTATTTGTGGTGTGTGTCTGTGTGCATGGTGTGTGTGTATATGTGGTGTATGTGTATGGCATGTGAGTGTGTGCATTTGTGTGTGGTGTGTGTATATGTGTGTGTCTATGTATGTGTGAGTGTTTGTGTGTCTGTGTGTGTCTTTGTATGTGTGTGGCATGTGTGTGTGATGTATATGTGGTATGTGTGTGTGGTGTGTGTGTGTGTAGTTTGTGTCTATGTGGTGTGTTTGATGTGTGTGTGTGTGTGTGTGTGTATTACCAGGGGCTACACTCTTAAGGAAAACTGACTCTCGCGGACCCTAGCAATTGTCAGCTGTCTCCATTGCTAGAGTAGGATTTCTGTCCCTGCTTTTGAGAACAAGTTAAAGTTAGAACTGTTTATTCATTAATGGGAAGAAAACTTTCTAAGACAATCTTGGTGATGTCCTAAATGTTTTCTGGGCTGAATGAGTAGATACTCTCAGGTTTCCCTAAGAATCAGCCTCTCTTATCTCTCTCTCTGACAGTGGAACCCATTAAATGTGACCTGCAAATTATTATCAACTAAAACCAACATAAACATGTGCACATACACACACAAAACCCTGGAAAACGAAAACAAAACAAAAATATTTCAAGAACCGCTATGTATAATTCAAGATTGAGACAGATAGTTTCAGAGGCATTTTTGTGTTTCATTGTTTTGCCCCTTTCCAGTGTGTTAATGATGGCTGTTATAAGGTCTAGCTTAGAGAGATCAGTGAAAGTTATCACAAGACTTATGTTGAGTCTGTGATTGGTTGTGGGGTAGCAAACTGGAGGATGGAGCAATTCATTTCACACAGGCGTCTCTTGTGAGAACATGTGGACAGTAGTTTTCTAGCTGCCAGTTGCAGGAGTTTGACAATTTTTCTTCAGACAACTTGTTTGTTGTTGGGAAGGGGAAGAATGGTGTGGCTCAGTGTTTCTCCGATGCTAAAGTAGTCTCATTGGATTCTCATTTCATGTGTCTTACTCTAAATGCTTCTCTCCACATTTGACTTTTCTAAGCCTGCATTCTTCTTTCCTCCCATCACCTTATTTATTCCATCATATATATTCTTTGAAAAGTGCACCTTTCTTGAGAAGGAGATCTGTTAGCTAGCTAGAAAGGCTTTTAGAAATCCATATTTGTGTTATAATTTTAGATACTGCAATATAAACTTATAGTGGTTAAAACAAAATATAGACCCATGCTTCCATTACATTATACCAATGGATAGATGATTATTTAAAGTGACTCAGTCCCTCAGGTATTTTAATTTAGTGATTTTTGTCTTAGGAGTTTTTGGTTGAGGGGAAGCCAAACCAAGGCATTTTCAATTAAAAAAAAGTAGGTGTGTGGCTTATATATTATTATTACCATCTGCACGGGTAATTCTAATGGGCAGAAAAATTTACAAAATCAGTGTGTTCTGCAGTGAGGAGTCCGAGACAGGAGGATTACGGTATTTAAAGCTAGTGTGGATAAACAGTGGAACACTGATTCAAAAACAAAATAAAATGAAAAGAATAAAATGACAAAAAATGACAGACACAATCTAGCACCTACTACAGAAGACAGATCCTTATTGGAACAGCTGCAGAATAAATTTTGGCATCTCCATACATACTTGGTATGTATTACCAGTCTCAATATAAAGAAAATGAAGCTGAGAATTTAGAATCTGTTTTCATAAAAATAGCACTGTAGTGCCTTTGCTCTGCAATACAAGAGTTGAGAATAGCTTTTCTCCCACAGTGGTCTGAAAACTTAAACTGTTTAAAATAAAGATTATCCTTAGAAGTAAATATTGCTCCTGAATACTAATCTAAAGTGCCTAATAACATAAAGGGGGGAGCAAATATGGTTTACAGCAGCCTCACCTTGTGCCTTGCTGGTGACTCCTTGATTTATTTATTTATTTATTTATTTTTCTAATCTTGCATTGCCCAGAGAGATTCATTATTGAGCTGAGATTGAAGGCAGTAATTAAATCAGGATAGTTGACATTGCTCTGATGCACCAGAGACTTTTGGTTCGTGTGCTGAAGAGTGAAAATGATGCCGTGGGCTGCACGATAAGAGAGAGGAATGACCAAGTTGACTTGGTAGGCACCTAGCAACTATTTCTTAAGGACCCTCTAGTTGTGAGAGAGGTATCTTAATTAGAAGACGGGATAGAGATCAACCATTTAATCTTTCAGTTTAGTCGGCTAAGTGTGTGCTTTCACAAATCCATGGAAAAGTGGGACTAGGGTGTATTTTCCTGAAATTCTGAGACACATTACTCATGGCATCCCACCTAAGGAGTTGTATTCTCAGTTTGGCAGAATGTCTCAAACAGCTCCATTCTCTGTGCAGTATTGTATCTAAGAGGATTACTCTCCTGTAGTACTCCATATTATAGACCCATTGAGTCCATGTACCTGGACATAGAAATCTGTCTCTGAGAAGGGTGTTGATGACACCAGTACAGGTACTGGATTCTTAGGAAAACCAGCCACCTTCCATGATACAGAAGAAAGGGATGTCATGAGGTTTCCAATTTTCTTCTGTATGACAAATATTCCAGACATTCAGAGGTTAAACAGTTTAGATGACAGTCCTAGGACACCGAGTTTCAGAAGCTGAATTGTATTCTTTCTAAGTCTCAAATGTCGCTTCCCAGAGTCTGTGGGATGGCAGCCACGGCATGAGGAGAAGCTGTTTTCATCACAATTACTATCAGAAACATATGCTGTTCATTTTTTAAAAGACTTGCTATGGTTTGGGTAATTGTTTTTACCTAAGTCAGCAGATGAGAGTAGCAGGCAGGATTCAAGGAGCAGTAACTGGCATTGATGGTGGTATTTGCTTGCTATAAACAGCGACATTTTCTATTGTGGTTCTTGTTATTCTTAGAACTAGATAAAAACAATCACATGGACCGAGATCCTCTGGTGTCAGTGTGTAAGTTATGGTCACACACGGCTACCTGAACCATTCAGAAAACTAATCCACCCTCAACATACACCATTTTATATGGCATAATATCATCTATTAAAAGCAACTCTATGTGACCGTGCTGAAGCCAGGGTCTGTGCTGTTGTCCTAAGACCACCCAAGGCCATGCTGACGTCAGGGATCTGGGCCACAACCTGCAGCCACATTGGTGTCCAAGGATGATGCCGTCAAGTGGCCATGCTGATTTGAGTGGCCTGCGCTGCCACCTGGGACAATGGTGATATCCAGACCTAAGCTGCTGCCTAGGACCATGTCTGGGTTTGTGGCCTTATAGGAGCAAGGATCTGAGTTGATGTCCATGGCTCCTGTTACCACTGAGGGCTGCTATATCAATGACCCCGGTCTGATCAGCCACCTGAGACGATGTCGTTGTCTGAGGTCCATGCTACCACCAGAGCCACACTAATCACATGGCCTTTGCTGCCAATGTGGGCATGTTGGCATTCAGACCTGAACTGCTGCTAAGGGCCGTAGCTGGGTCCGCAATCCTGCTTCCTGCTACAGCTGGATTCTGTGATGATGTCCGTGGCCTGTGCTAACACAGGAGATCATAGGAACCATGCTGTGTGGAGCCATCCCTATTCTTCATTGGCCCTGCCTCTCGCTGGATAAAGCAGCAAGAGAACCGCACCACCCCTCAGCAGAGAGATGGCCTCCATGCTCAGAAAGATGGGTCCACCCTTTACCACGGGCATGCACCGCACCTGCTCAGCACACTAGATCTCTCAGGGGAACAGAGGAGCCAGCCCTAAAGAATTGAGAGCAACAGAGCTAAACCTCCAGACTCATCTGCCTTGTGGTGGCATGGGTGAAAGAAAGATGAGCTCCCTCTCCGCTGCTCCCCTAGCTACGTGTGGCAGGCAAGAGAGCTGGCCCTGGATCATGAGATTGAGAGAACTAGCCATACCTCTCACCAGCTGCAGCACACAGGAGAGTGGGCTCTGCACCCTGCCTGAGCAGCACACTAGAGCTGACTCTGTTGTCAGGGCCACAGGTGAGCCTGCCCTGAGGGTCTTAGAGCAGGAGAGCTGACCACCCCCAATATGCCCCAAACAGTGATTGAGAGAGAGGGCCCTGCACCTCACCTGGCCAAAACAGCAGAGCTGGCCCTTGTGGTGTGAGTGTGGGTGACCCAGATCAGAGGATTTGAGAGCAGGAGAACTAACCCCACTTCTTGCTCCAAGTTGCATTGGATGAGATGCCTGAGGCAGGGCTGGGAAACTCATCCAGGTCATGTTGACCAGGGAAAGTTGTTGGGCTTGGGCTGACCAGTGCAGTTACCATCCAGGCCCAGAACCAGGGCTATGAGTTCACCCACCCAGCATCCACAGCACTTATGAACTATTGGAGCATGTGAAGGGGGTTAATCTACAGATCCAAAACTGCAGGATCTCCATGACACAGGACAACATCAGGATATCCAAGAGGAGCCCTAGTGAGAGCCCAGTATTAGTGGTGTAGCCGAAGCCGGGGGCCTTGAGCCAGATCCATGATTCATGGCAATGAACGCTTGCAAGTAAAATGAATGGACCAAACAGTAAAGTGCGTGACTCAGTGAGCCACACTACAACTTCCATGACAAGGTTCTTCTCCTTTTTTTTTTTTTGCTTTTGTTTTTCATTTTTTTCTNCTTCCATGACAAGGTTCTTCTCCTTTTTTTTTTTTGCTTTTGTTTTTCATTTTTTTCTTTCAAATTTAGTTTTGTTTGTGGAGATAGGTTTGAAGGTCAAAGCATGGATTTGAGGGGTAGGGGTTAACTGTGATTGGAATGCATGATGCAAAATTCACAAAGACTCAGGAAAAGTTAAAAAAGAAAGAAATCAGAAAAAAAAGCTGTTTAGTAATTTCATACATGAACATCTTGTATTCAGATCATATCCACCACCACCACCCTGCTCCCCCTAAACTCCTCCCACTATATCCCCCTCCCCTCCCCCAAATGTAGTTCTATGAAAATGTTAAAAATACACTTTAAAATGTTTCCACTTAGTACATATGGAGTTAACATTTCTACCATGTTTCATGCTGGTGATACTAACTGACATTAACAGGCCATAGCATGACAGAGCTGCTTCTTGAATCATTGTCTATCTCTTTATCCTTCCATGCTAATATTTGAGAAAGAACCTTTATTTATAAATGCCCTTAAGCATTAAGCAGTTGTTTTCAAGAACTGAGTTTATTACTATTAGTGCTTTAAAGAGCAGATTTCTTAATTTCAAACAGGGTTTGTAACTTTAACCAGGTGATACTGTCCATGACTTCTTCTGCTGCTTGTTTTGTAAATGAGTATTAACAACTTCAGTATCTAAGTATTTGCTAAGAACTGAGATGTCTACAGAGCGTGTGCTTACAACTGAGGTGTCTAAGTGTGTGTTAGCAACTGTTGACAGAGGTATTTGTCCTGCGTGGTCCCACAGCTGTTCAGTCCCAAAGAAACACACAGATGCTTACATTAATTATAAACTGGTTGACCTATTAGCTCAGGATCCTTATTAACTCTTATAACTTATATTAGTTCATAATTCTTGTCTGTGTTAGCCATGGGGCTTGGTATCAGTAAGGCATTCTCAACTTGTTTCCACTGTGTCTGGGTTCCTCTGTGATTACTGCAGACTGACTCTTTCCTCTTCCCAGAATTCT
>LOEQ01003949.1:273839-287291 GCA_001685075.1 Bramus lutescens
TAACATGACTACAAACTTGACTATTATTGATGATTATCCATTAACAACCTATATCCTAATTATACATTACATTTTAAATGAGCTACACAATCACAATACCTTAATCAATATGAGAAATACATATACATATAACAAAATTGACATTAAAATTCTATCAATAAGGCAAAATTTATGCCAATGTAAATTATTCATATCTATATCATGTTCTGGTCACCCCACCTATACTTCCTACCTGGCTACTGGCCAACCAGCATTTTATTTAAACAATATAAGTGACAGGGTATAAGACCATTGTCCCGCAGCAAGCAATGGAGGTGTCTAAGTGTGTGCTAGCAACCCAGGTGTCTAAGTGTGTGTTAACAACCCAGGTGTCTAACTGTGTGCTAGCAACCAAGGTATCTAAGTGTGCTAACAACCATGGTGTCTGAGCACTAATGAGACCTTAATAAGAATATTTACTAGTTTAATAGGACTGGGCTTAACATGCTTGTCGTAAATATGACTGTTGATTAATTCTCTTTTTATTTTAACCTAAAATAAACTTATGAAAGTATTAAGAAAACCTGAATTTGAGACTTTTAAGCAAACTACAGTTAGATAATGGAGTGGTAAGCTAATATATGCTATCAGAACTCTGAATGAGTCTGACAGTAATTATATTAAAATATCAAGAAATAATATCCTTTATGAAACACAACGCAGTTTTCATTTTTCTTTAAAGAAAGGATTCCAGAGGATCCCTTCTTTTATACTTTTATGAAAGTAACCTTTACAATGTAATTTATTATTACTCTCTGAAGGCAAATATTGGCTTATTATATTTAATGAAAGCAGAGTTCACTGTATTTACTTTTTTAAAAGGAAGATATTCATGAATCGTATGTGCCTTATGTGTGTTGGTAATGTACAGACACATATGCCTGTTAATATGGCACATGCAATTAAACATTAAATTGCAAGAGGAAAATCAAGATATACCTATAGGCATGAGAGGATTTTTGAATCTGTATTATTGCTTATTTAAATTTATACAGGCTCTTCTGCTCTGTAAAGCACAGCACATTTGCCTTGGACGCTCAACCATCAGAGCCTTGTTGATCAGCAGCGTTTAAATGGGAAAATAAATTCTTACAAACTGAGCATTAGGGCTGCAGAGGATGCAGTTGTTCTTTAATTGTGACCAGATTAGTAAAATACAGTTTTTACAATTCGTTTGAAACTCATCAGTAGGGAGTACATTTCAGGGCCCCTTTGGGTGTCTTCAGTATAATAAACTCTTGCCGTTTGAGTGTAAGTATTTGGCTTCAAGTCTCAAATACTAGTTTATTAAAAATTGTAATAGTTCTTAGAGTGTATAGCATAAAATGAAGTGCACAAAGTCTGTGCTCCCAGTGCTTGAGTTTAAGACGATTTTACATGACTAATTTCAATATTTTCAATTTAAGCAAACTGTTGCTGAATTTAAATGAATATTGAATATTTAAATAGAGAATATGTCATTTTGAGCAACACTTTTCTTTTAGCTCATTGATATTATTTTTAATAATAAACCAAAATATGTGCCCTCTAGTAACATTTAGACATAATGGATGTAAATCCACTAACATTTAAGTGAGACATGCTATACTTTAGACACAAATTATAAGAAAGTATAGCTCTTGCCATTAATAAGGAAACAGCTATGAGAAAGATTGTGTCAGATGATGTTTAGCATATGATAAAAATACCCATTTTTTATGCAAAGCCATTTGGAATGTGACATTATTTTTATCTTTAACATTATTCCAAGAAAACATGCTTCCTTCTCAAATCAACACATAAAAAAGACTGCTTAGATCTTACATTAATAAATAAGCCCCTTCTGGAAAATCGGGTTTATTTCTAGTGCAGTGAAAAAACGTGAAGTCGTGAGAGAGACAAAATCAGCAAAGACCTTGAACTTCATAATTCTGAACAGAAAATAGCCAATGAGAGAGGTCTGACTGGTGATTGACTTTTCCTCCCCGAGATGAACCCATTACTGAGAAAAGTCCTTGGGAAGGCATTGAGCAGGGCTTATCACAGCAAAATTCTCACTAAAATAAAAAAACAGTACACATGAGCTGAAAACTGTTCTGTCACAGTTCCTGTGCCTACAAACATATGACTCCTGAGGGTATTCAGATAAGTAGACACCTGAGAAGGTGTGTGTCGTTTCTCCACCGCCCATTAGATTGCTTTCTAAGGGAGGGTGAATGAGTAGTCGATTGAATCCTTATGAAGAAGGCTGAGATCAGAAGACCACTGAAAAGAGCTCATTAACTAGCCTAAGTGAGCTTCATATTAATGATCTTCTTTATTCAACTCCCCTTCTGATGAGCTGACAGGTATATACTGATGCATGACCCGCTTACACAACTTTGTTATCTGGGCAGAAACATGCTAGCTCTCCCTCAGGGATTCCTTGTCATTTTCAGTCTCCATTCCCCTTATGTTCTAGGTGTTCAGCTCCATAAAGAGTGCTGAAAAATGGCCCAAGTAAATATCCTGTCTAATTCTAGGGCTTGGCAAGAATGCAACTTCCCAGGAGACCATGGTGGACTGTCTTCCCACCTTCCTCCTTCTCCTTTTCTTCTTCTCTATCAATCATCAATCATAGATTCTTCTCTCATACAATATATCCTGATCAAAATTTTCTCTCTCTGCACTCCTTCCAGCTTTCTCCCCACCTCTCCTCTTGCCCAGATCCACTCTTACTGCACCTGTCATCAGAAAGGAGCAAACCTCCAGAGAGAACGTCTAAACATGGCGAAACAAAATACAACACGAGTCCAAAGTCCTGGATGAGGCAAACAGCAGGAGGAAAAGAGTTCCAAGAGCAGGTAAAAGAGGCAGAGAGACAGCTGCTCCCACTGTTGGGAGTCCTATAACAACACCAAACTAATAGCTACAGCATGGCGCAGACCCGTTCATGCCCCCAAAATGACACTTCAGTATCTGTGGGCCCATATATTCCCTGCTTAATTGATTCAATGGGCCCTATTCTCCCCGTGTCTTCCATCTCCTCTGATTTTTACGATCCTTCCACCTCCTCTTCTGCAAGGGATTCCCTGAGCTCTGGGTGAAGAACCCAATAGAGACTACTTGTCTAAATCAATGTATGACTGTGTGTTTCTGCATCTGTTTCCATCTGCTGTCAGACGACAGCTGGTGACAACTGGACAAGGCACTGGTCTATGAGTATAGCAGAATATCATTAGGAATCATTCTATCTAGTCCTTGGTTCCTGGCCATGAGAACAGTGTCAGGCATGGGTCTAATGTTAAACCAGACATTAGTTGGCCTCTCAAAAGAGTTATATGACACCAGAGCCCAACACATCTTGCAGGCAGTACAGATTGTTGGCCAAAGGTTTTGCGGCTGGGTTGGTGTCCGTGTTTCTTTTTGGTAGCCTGCAGGAGATATTCCCACATTAAAGATATGAGAGAGCATGGGACCATACGAGTGCAGGCATCAACCAAAACTCCACATGCCAATGATCTGAGTGGATGTTGTCCCCAGCAATGGAGACCCACTGACAGTTTGCGTAGAACAAACTTCTGTCCTACTAGCATCAGCCTGGCTTGTTTTCTTTGGAGACCTCGACAGGATCCCCATGACCAAAACCTCAACTGAATGCCATCCAGTTACACCACTGGGAGCCTTGCCTGACTGCAAGAGATGACCAGTTGAGACTCCATATTCCCATTACTAGGAGTCCTCACTACGATCGCCTTCATAGAATCCAAGGAGGTTCTATTGCACTAGGTTTCCATACTGTACCCGAAAAGCATGTCCCCCAATTCCAGCCACCTGGCCCCCATATTATCTCCTTCCATGTCATCTTCATATGCACCTGATCCTTCCTACGCCCTTCCCCACCTGCCTCACCTCCATTCACAAAATGTATTCAATTTCTGCTTCCCAGGAAGATCCATGTGTGTCTCCCCAAACCTTCCTCTTTACCTAAGCTCTCTAGATCTGTAGATTTTAGCTTGGTTATCATTTACCTTATAGCTAGTACCCTCTTATAAGTGAATATATACCATATTTGTGTTTTTGAGTCTGGGTTTTATCACTCAAGCTGATTTTTTTTAGTTCCGTCCATTTGTCTGAAAATTTCATGATGCTATTTTTTTCTTGCAACTGAGTTATAAACACATTTTGTTTATCCATTCTTCTGTTGAAGAACATCAAAGTTGTTTTCAATTTCTAGCTGGAAGTCAAGCTTAAGTGAACATAGTTAAGGAAATGTCCTTGTGATGGAATGGACATCCTTTGAGTATATAGCTGGGTCTTCAGTTAGATTCCCAGTTTTCTGTGCCACCGCCATATTTATTTCCATAGTATCTGTAAAAGTTTTCACTCATACCAGCAGTGGAGGGGCATTCTCCTTGTCCTACATTGTCACCATCATGAAGTCACATTTATTGATTATAGCCATTCTTAGAGTTGTAAGATGGAGTCTCAAAGCAGTTTTGATTTGCATCTCTCTGATGTCTAGGGTTGTTGAATGTTTCTTCAAGTGCATCCCAGCCACTTGAGATTCCTTATTGAGAACACTCTGTTTAGATCTATACCCCATTTTCAAATTGGATTGTTCAGTTTTTTTGATATATAATTTCTTCTGTTCTTTACAAGTTTAAAAAATTAGATTTTTATTGAATGTGCAATTGGTCAAATCTTTTCCCATTCTGCAGGCTGCCTCCTTGGCCCATTGACAGGAACCTTTGCCTTACAGAAGCATTTCAGTTTCATGAGGTCCCATTCATTAATTATCGGTCATAGTGCCTGAAATATCAGTGTTCTATTCAGAAAGTCATCTACTGTGCATTCAAGACTGTCCTGCACATTCTCCTCTGTTAGGTTCAATGAGTCCAGTTTTATGTTGAGGCCTTTGATTCACTTGGAACAGATTTTTGTGCAGGTCAAAGGAATGATGAATAGGGATTTTTTGTGCATTCTTGACATGCATAGATCCAGTTTGACCAGCACCATTTGCTTTCTTTATCACATCATGTATTTTTGGCTTTTTTAAATCAAAGTTCAGGTGTCCGTAGGTGTGTGAAGTTATATCTTGGTCTTCAATTCCTTTGATTCACATATCTGTTTTTATGCCAACACCACGTGCCTTTATTAGTATAACTCTGTAGTAATAACTTCAAATCAGGGAAGGAGACACCTCCAGCAGTTCTTTTATTGTTAAGGTTTGCTTCAGCTACCCTGGAATTTTTTGTTTTCACATATGAAGTTGAGGATTGGCGTTCTAAAATCTTCAAAGCATTGTCTTGCAATTTTGATAGGTATTGCATTGAATCTATAGAATACTTTTGGTTGAATGGCTATTTTCATTATGTTAAACCTAGTGCTGCATGACCATAGCCCACCTTTCTACCTTCTGATATCTTCTTCAATTTATTTCTTCAAAAACTTGAGGTTTTTTATCATTCAAATCTTTCAGTTGTTTGGTTAGAGTTACTTAGACTTATTTTATATTATTAAAGGCTATTGCAAAGGGTATTGTTTCTCTGATTTCCTTCTCAATTTGTCATTTGTATATAGAAAGGTTACTGATGTTTTTGACTTAATCTCTATCCAGGCAATTTGTTGAAGGTGTGTATCAGCTATAGGAGTTCTCTGCTAGAATTTTTGGGGTTGCTTCTGTGTTCTTGTGTCATCTGTAAATATGGTACTTTTAATTTTTCCTTTCCCATTTGTATCCCCTTGATTTCTTTTGGCTGTCTGACTGTTCTAGTTAAAACTTCAAGTACTATATTGAAGTACTAGATATGGAGAATAGACAACCTGATTTTAGTGGATTTGCTTTGAGTTTTTCTCTATTTAATTGGATATTGCCTACAAACTTGACATAAATTGCCTTTATGTTTAGATATGTCCCATGTATCCATCCGTAATCTCCCCAGGACTTTTATCATGTTGGGGTGTTAGATTTTGTGAAAAGATGTTTGACATCTAATGTGATAATCATGTTTTTATTTTTTTCTGTCAGATTCTTTATATGGTGGATTACACTGGGAGATTTTTGTATGTTGAACCATCCCTGAGTCTCATGGCATGAAGCCTCCTTAAACATGGGTGATCTTTTTGATATGCTGGATTCAGTTTGCAAGCATTTTATTGAGTATTTTTACATCCATTTTCATAAAGAAAAATGTTCTGATATCCTCTTTGTTGAGTCTTTATGTGGTTTGAGTATCAGGGTAACAGTGGCTACATAAAATGAATTTGGCAATGTTGCGTCCATTTCTATTTTTAAGAATATTTGATTAATATTAGTTTTAGCTATTCTTTGAAACTGGTAAAATTCTGAAGTAAAACCATTTGGTTATGGGCTTTTTTTTTCTTTTTTGGTTGGGAGATTTTAAATGACCCCTTCTATATAGTTGGTGTATATACGTCTATTTAAATTGTCTACCTGATTTTATTTTAACTTTGGTAAATGATATAAGTAGAGAAAATTATCCATTTATTTCAGGTTTTCCAATTTGATGGACTAAAATTTTGTAAAACATGTCCTTATGTATCTATGCATTAACTGCTGTTTTGCCTCCCTTTTCAATTTTGAGTTTATTAATTTGGATATCCTCTTATCTTTCAGTTAGTTTGCAAAAGGGTTTGTCTATCTTTTGATTTTCTCAAATTTCAGACCTCACTTTGTTTTTTCAGCAACTCTATCTGGGTGTTCACTTCTTTTTCCTCTAGAGCTTTCGAGTGTGCTGTTAAGATGCTAGTGAGACAGGACTTTGATGTCTTTTTTTATTAAGGCACTTAATGCTATGTACTTTTCTCTTCGCAACACTTTTATTGTGTCTGCTGTGTATTCATTTTTATTAAATTCTAGAAATTCTTCCGTTATTTCTGTCTTGACTCTGCATTCATTCAATAGAGAGTTGTTCGGGTTCGATGAGTTTGTAGGCTTTCTATTGTTATTTAAATCCAACTTGAATTCATGATGATGCCACAGAGTTCAGGTAGTTTTTTCAATTTTCTTAAATCTGTTGAGACTTGGTTTGTGTTCAAGTTTGTGATCAATTTTGTAAAAAGTTCTGTGAGCTGTTGAGAAGAAGGTGTATTATTTTGTGTTTGGATGAAGTATTCTGTTAAATGTTTTAAGTCTTTTTAGATTATAACAACTGTTAGCTCCAGTGTTTCTCTATTTAATTTTTGTCTGGATGTCTCTTGGTGAGAGTGGGGTATTGATGTCTCAGGGTGTGAAGGGAAATATGAGGTTTAAACTGTACTAGTGGTCCTGTTACAAACGTGGGTGCTATTGTGGAGGGGGCATGGATGTTAAGAACTGAAATGCCATGTTAATAGATTTTTCCCTTTATATANTTGTTAGGGGAATTCTGACAATGATCTGATAACCAATTGAAAGAAGCATTTTGGTCAAAGATAAATGGTAAATTAATCTTTTGACCATTCTTTATCATCTCCCTACATATTTTTTATTACTTTTTGTTTGAAGACTATTTTGTTAGATAGTAAAATGGCTAAACCAGCTTTCTTCTAAGGTCCATTTGCTTGGATGATATTTTTCCAAACCTTTACCCTGAGGTAGCATCTATCTTTGATACTTAGATGTGTCTCTGATATGCATCAGAAATGGATCCCGTTTTCACATCCATTCTTTTAGCTTATTTCTTTCTATTGGGGAAGTGATACCAGTGATTGAGAGATATCAATGACCAATGATTTTTTAATTTCCCCTATTTTGTTGTTGGTGATAGTTATGATAGGTATGATGTGTGTTTCTGTATGGTATGTGTGAGTGCACACATGTGAATACACTTCCCTTCTTTTGGTTTAGCTTATGTGAGATTATTTATTTTTTGTGTTTTCATGGGTATTGTTAACCTCCTTGGGTTGGAGTATTCCTTCTAGCACATTGTATTTAGTGGATTTGTAGGTAGATATTGTTTAAATTTTACTTTATAAGGTAATATCATACTTTCTCTAATTATAATAATTGAAATTTTTTCTGGGAATAGAAGCCTGGGTTGGTGTCTGTGGTCTCTTACAGTCTGCAGGACATTTCTGTAGGTCTTCCTGGCTTTTAGAGTCTCCAATGATAAAACGTGTATAATTCTAATAGTTCTGCCTTTATATGTTACTTGATCAATTTCCCTTGCTGTTTTTAATATTCTTTACATGTTCTGTAGGTTTAAAATTTGATTATTTTGCAGTGAGGTGACTTCCTTTATTGGTCTAATCTCTTTGGTGGTCTGTATGCTTCTTTACCTCTACAGGCATCTCCTTCTTTAGGTTAGACATTTTCTTCTATGGTTTTGTTGAAAGTATTTTCTGGGCCTTTGATTTAGGATTTTTCTTGTTCCTCTGTTGTTACTATGCTTAGGTTTGGTCTTTTCGTGGTGTCCTAGAGTTCCTGAATGTACTGTGTCAAAAATTTTTAGATTTAACTTTTTCTTTGTCCATTGTATCCATTTCTTCTACTGTATCCTTAGTGGCTGAGATCTTTCTCTTCATTATCTTGTATTCTGTTACTGAAGCTTGTCTCTGAATTTCTTGTTCAAATTCTTAAATTTCTCAGTTCCAGCACTCCCTCAGCTTATGTTCCTTCAGTGCTTCTATTTCCACTTGAAGATCTTGGGAAGTTTTATTCACTTCCTTCAGCTGTTTGTGTTTTCCTGTATTTATTTGAGAGGTTTATTAATTTCCTCT
The DNA here is from genome assembly GCA_001685075.1 of Bramus lutescens. Lineage (NCBI taxonomy): Eukaryota > Metazoa > Chordata > Mammalia > Rodentia > Cricetidae > Bramus > Bramus lutescens. Next base: position 282,561 of record LOEQ01003949.1, read on the forward strand.
GTAATAACTGCTGACATCTTCGTATAGTTGTTTTTAAGGTCTTTCTCTTGTGCTTCAGTTAGGTGGGATATTCAGGACCTGCCATGGTAGACTGGGCTCTGGTGGAAACATTTGCCCTGGCAGTTATTGATTATGTTCTTACACTACATTTGGAATGATTATATGTCTAGGTGCTGATTTCTGGGTTTGTCTTTATTGGGTGGGTATTTTGTTTCTTGTTTCTATTACCTGGATGAGTTCTCAGAGAGTTTGTTGAGTGTGTAGTGCCTGTTTTACTGGCCTATTTATCTGGTGTGTTTATCGGTAGTGCCTTTTGGCATTGGAGACTGGGATTCCATGCGGAGTCAGGGGATGGAGATCAGGAAGTGATGGCCTGTGGGATCCACAGAAGGATGGATGGGATGGATGAAGAGGCTCCAGCTGGTGCTCTGTTTCAGCTCTATGGACTTCCCTGAGAGATCAGAAAGTGCAGAAGGCCCATGGGCAGACTACCTGGTCTTCTAATAGCTGTGGTCTGTGGTTGAACAGAGGGTGTCCCAAGTTGAAGGCTCAAACATAGCAATGAGTTGGGCAAAGGAGGCCAAGAAGCAATGGCCACCATTTTCTCCTTATTACTTCTTTCCTGCTAATTTTTAAATTTTCTCTGCTACTTTCTCCAATTACATCCCTTGGAAAGGTAGAAAGGTACAGCTCTTGTTCTTCCACCATCCCAGGAAACCTTTGGTCCTGAACAGACTTGCTTATCTGGTTTGGTTTTAGGGCTCCTTAACATTTTATGAGACATTCAGAATAGTTCAATGCCCATTGTAACATTTCACACTCTTTATTCAAAGGAAATCTAAAATTTCCAAAATTTTCTTAACTCTTCCGGATTATGATTAAAGTATGGAAATATAATTTTACTTTTTGTTAAAGCTCTTTAAAAACTATAGATTAATAAATATTATTCATAGAATCCATTGGACAATGCAAGTATAATACAAATAAATTTATTTAAAATTGCTTTTATTTCCACCTTTAATTTTTAAAGATATGTGAGTAGCTTGCTTTGAAGATAAAAGACAGAAAGCATGAATTTAATGATTCGTAAATTTAATGATTAAAGGAAAGGGCCTTTAGCCTCATGTCATCTGCGACATTCTAGAATTAATTTGACAGTATTAGATGGATACTAAATAACTTTTAATATCATCAATTCATGCATAATTATAATATTCATAATTATAATAAACTGAAATTTATAATTTCAGTGCCTTTCTAAAAAGTTTTCTCAAAAAAGTTGCAAAGAATATTCCTTATAATAGCTAGAGAAGATGTGTTCTATGGAAGAGAAAAGAAAAAGTGTGTTTGTGTGTATATGTGTGTGTGCATGTGTGCGCATGCATGCAGGTGGGCATGAATATGTGTGTGTGTATGTATGTATGCAAGTGGCTGGGAGATAGACTTACTGTATTTTAATTTGCCTGTAAGTGTCTGAGAATGGTTAGGTGAGCCTACTGTTTAATAGTTTATCCCCTTATAATTGCATACCCTTGATTGAGTTAATTCATCTTTCTAAACCTACCTCCTGTTTGTTGGAACACAGTCAAAAGAATGGTGTATGGGGAACAACACCTTCGGGAACTGTGAAAGAGGCTCCCTGAGAAAAGGCAGAGTGCATTTCCCCCAAGTGCCTTTTGTTCCCTGGATGTTCATGGGTACTTCCGTGACTCCTGTGGCAAACATTTACATTCGATTTATAAGCCATGTTTATTCTTGCTGGATGTCAGAACCCAGCTGGAGAAGCCAATCTCATCTGTGTACCCTGAATCTGGACCTGGCCTTCTGCCTTGTTTTGTGCTTTCCCAGATAAATCTATGGTATGTGCCAAGCAATTGTGTTTAAATTGGTCTGTTCTGAGAAAGTTCACATAATATTTAGTATGTGTTTAGCGACATTTATTTACATGTTTTTCTGAACTCAAACAACCTACCTAGGATCATTTCTTCCTTTGTTTCATATGTGTAAAAATGTAGACTGTAACTGATATAAAATGGTCTGTAGCATTAGACCATAGTTCACTCCATTCTTTGGTGTCCTCAGACTCCCTGTCTCTAAGACACAGAGCTACATATGCTGAAAAGAGCTGACACCTGTTCTATAAAGTGTGATCATAATAAAAATTTTATGAGACAATTATAATAATATTCAGGGTTTAATTGTAGCTATGTCAATTGCTTAATATCGTACAGGTTTCTATTTAAGGAAGACATTGCTGTAGCTCACAAATCAGAAAATAGGTAAGAGATGAGGAAAACTAATTAGGATGCGTTACTACTTATAATATAATAGACATGTGTAGGAATCTTTGTTTGACATGTTTCCTTGTTGTTTAGATATCTTATCACTTAGTGACATCTATGTTTGTTTTAAGTTGGGAATGGTATAGTACTCTTCCTTAAACTAATGATAGTCAAGCATAGAAATGATCTTCCCTTTAAGATGATTTCTCTTCAAGATGATATATTTCTCCATGTCTCCCTTTTCTAGTCCTAGATGTATGCCTTGTGATTGTAAAATTTATCATAAAGGAGTAGATATTGCTTATGAGACTAAAGAGGAAAAACTTAGTCAAATAAATGATGTGGCACTCACTTACTTACATTTAATTGAGCATCATTTGAAATTCACTTCCCCAAGGCTGCAGGCAAGACTGCTTCTTTTATGGATGCTAGGAACTAGTGACAACTGTATGCTTTTATGTTTTAAATTAGATTATGAGAGAAGTAATTCGGTAATTCTTAGTTAACCTTTTAAAATGCTGAACTCTTTTGAGTATTAGAGTAAATAAATGTTGATTTACTAATAAGGTAATCTGGAGTTCATATTTACACATTTTGCCTTTAATAGCAGAATATTGCTATTTTAGTGATTGACTAATGAGAGTAAAATATATTTAATCTTGAAACACTATAAAATATTTTAAAATCATACTGTATGGACATCAATTTCTTAGAATTATTTGCATACTAGATTTATTGAATATAATGAAGATTCAACTAATAATTAATGAATGTATTTTACTTGTCATTGTTATTGATCTCATGCATTTAAAGCACTGATTGCAGTATTTATGTGATAGTTTTGATGGAATGATAGGCCTATTTATGCATCAAACTTATACGAGAAATCATTTCTAACATGATAAGAGTAATAGTGGATTAGATACTGTAAATGGGAGGGATTATTTCACTTTCTATGTTCCTTAGAGTTACATACCTTAAGTCACTTGGGGAATTTTAGTTAAAAATGAAGGAACTGAGACTTGCAAGGTGCCTCAAAAAATAAATCAGTTGTAAGGCAATCCCAAAGACCTGAGTTCTAACCCTAGAATCATCACAAAATGAAAGGAGAGAAATGACTGCCCCAATTGTGCTCTTACCTGCAAACGCGTGTTCTGGCATGCATGCACTCCTCCAAACACATAGCACACAATGGTTTTAAACTGTAAATAGAATGAAGGTTCTGGTGTCCGTCCATTGAGAGTTCATTGTAGAGAGACCTAGAATCTGACTTTTCAAAGCATACACATTTAACTGCTAAACATAGTTTTAGCAAACGTTGACGGGACCCATTCATTTTCTAATATTTGCTACTGCCAACGGGGTTGACTGGTGTTTCTTAGAATGGTCCCTGCAGGCAGGGATCTACTTCCTGCTAACACAGCAGCTCTTTTCCCATTTCTCACATAATCCTAAATCTCAGGACAGCACAATCTCTGTTGCTCACTTGACCATAAGTTTTGTGAGAAAGCAATGGAGAAATAAATTCATGACGGTCCAGTAGATGTTTACCTTTGTAGTTCCCACCACAAAACAAAATCATGTTCTTCCTATGTAGTAATTACCTAACAGTTTGGAAAATACTTCTGTAAGAAGACTGAATCTGAGAATAATTCTGTGAACATCTACTAAATGGTTCAAATCGAAACTAAGTATTTAAAAACATGTTTTAATTAAAATAGAATCACTTATAAATAAATAAATAAATAAATAAATAAATAAATAAATAAATAAAGCCGGTTTTTAGAGACAGGGTTTCTCTGTAGCTTTGGAGCCTGTCCTGGAGCTAGCTTTATAGACCAGGCTGGCCTTGAACTCACAGAGATCCTCCTGCTTCTGCCTCCTAAGTGCTAAGATTAAAGGCAGGTCTGAGTAAATTGGGAGCTTGGGGACCATGGGAAAGGGTTAAAGAGGAGGGTAGAGGAAGGGAGCGGGCAGAGAAAAATGTAGAGCTCAATAAAAACAATAAAAAAGAAATAGAATACCAACACTTCCCCCTTCTTTTTTATTGATTTTTATTGAGCTCTACATTTTTCTCTGGTCCTCTCCCTGTCTCTCCCCTCCTACTTCAACCCTCCCCGAAGGTTCCCATGCTCCCAATTTACTCAGGAGATCTGGTCTTTTTCTACTTCCCATGTAGATTAGATATATGTAATTCTCTCTTTGTGTCCTCATTGTTATCTAAATTCTCTGGGATTGTGTTTTGTAGGCAGTTTTTCTTTACTTTATGTTTAAAAACCACCTGAGTGAGTACATGTGATAACTATCTTTCTGTGTCTGGGTTACTTCACTGAAAATAATGTTTTCTAGATCTGTCCATTTGCCTGCAAAATTCAAGATGTCGGGGTTTTTTTCGGCTGTGTAGTACTCCATTGTGTAAATGTACCACATTTTCCTGATCCATTCTTCA
>LOEQ01003950.1:6177-17366 GCA_001685075.1 Bramus lutescens
TCTTTCTTTCTTTCTTTCTTTCTTTCTTTCTCTTTCTTTCTTTCTTCCTTCCTTTCTTTCTTTTTAAATTTTACTATTTTATGTGTATGGATATTGTGCATGCATGTATGTATATGTGTGTGTGTGTTTGTATATGTGTATGTATCTATGTATATATATGTACATATGCAGGGCCCACTGAAACCAGAAGGTGGCACTGGATGCCCTGGAACTGGAGTTAGGAGACAGTTGTGAGCTGCCATGTGGGTGCTGGGAATCAAACTAGGGACCTCTGGAAGAGTACCAAGTGCTCTTACTGAGCCATCTCATCAGCCCTAGATTAACTTCTTAATAGTTCATCCTTCAAAGAAATGAATAGGATTTTGAGGGTTGACTACTGACTTCATGAATACGCTTTGCCTTATATTTTTGTTTTTAATTATTCTGGATGCACAAATTCCAATATATCTCCCAATCCACTGGTTATTACAGTTGATTTTACAAAAACAACTTCCCTCAGCCTTGCAAAGGTTATTCTTGATATAGTAAATTAAGCAAGATGATATTTTGTCTTTTAAGTGATTTGAAGAGAGAAAACAAACATCACATATATGTTAGGGGCACAAAAGTCTTATTTCAGTTGTACTATAGAGCATTTCTCAGCATTGCTCTTTAATCCAAAAAGTGGTTAAGACATAGGAAAAACCTGACTAAAGCTTTTCTTGATGCTCCTAACTGGAGATATTCTTTAAGATTGGGGCCAGGCCTAAAGTTATGAGCAAGACGATCTGAGCAAACCAACTATAGGAATATCATAATGGCTTTCAACATGTGTGATAAAATAATAGTGGTATCTTATATGTAAATTTTATTACATTTTCCAAAATAGTTCCACATTATTTATTCCATAGAACTCATTGTGGAGAAGACCAGAACAAGGAAACACCATCAAGAATTTAAGAGAGCAGAGATTCACATGTATTCAACACAGCTCTGGAATGAGCCTTTTTTGAATCACGTATATTTTTTAGGGGAAGATTTTTCTTTATGAGACAGGGACTCATTATGTAGCCTGGCCTGGAACTTGCTCTGAAGACCAGGCTGGCCTTGAACTCACAGAGATCCGTCTGTCTCAGCCTCTCCAGTGTGTGATTAAAGGTGTGTCACCACAACTGTCTAGCAAGGAATATTTTAAGTGATCAGATTCCTACAATATAATAGATATAAGCATAGGCAGTGGAGAAGGCAGAAAAGAAAATCGTAATGAGATGCTATTAAACTTCTGTTTCTCAGTTTACCTCCATTTATACTTCGTACCTTGTGACTAATCCACTTGATATGATTTTGTTATTCTGTAAACATTACACTATTACTCCAAGTCCAGTGTGTAAGTTAAACTGTACACATCCAGCAAGAAACACCAACCTGGTTCACAGTTGTGCCTACAGACCCCTGGAGGACCATCTGAAGCATCTTCGGGTCTGCTGGATCCTGATGTGTTGCAAATGCCAATTCCTGCGTCTTTTTCTGCATGTCTTCAATAGCAACTTCAATTGGTGTTAAGATTATCTGAGTAAAGTAAAGCAGTAGCAATTAGGTCAGTGTACTGACTAAAACTACCTAATGAGCTTTAAATAATAAAATCAGAAGAAATGGGACCCATTATAAGCTTTCATAAAAAAATCTAAACCTCAATCCCTAAATTAATAAAAACAAAAAAACCCCAATAAATCCTTAAGAAAAACCAAAACCAAACTGATAATGAATTAGGGACTCAGAAGACAGCCAAAAATGAATGAATAATAATAGTAAAATTCTATTATGTAAAGTGGATGGGACATATTTTCTGCTAAAACCACGTGCTAATTCATAGCATGTATATACTAATTTCATGAATCCTTTTTCCTCAGTTGTAGACTTACCTCTTCTTTGTGAGTGACATTGACCCTTGTTTTAATGTAAGGAAAGGCATGAGACGTTGTCAGAATAGTCTTCCGTTTGAACTGTTCATGAAGTTCCCCATGGGCACGGCCATCTAAAGTGAAGGGTGTACAGTACATGAACCGGCGGAGATTATAATTCTTGTCAAAATAAGTGATTCTGTCCTTCATCTCATAGGTGTCAAAGAATGGCTCCACATAGGTAATCTGAATGTATGCCTGAAAAAGGGAAAGGTCCTTGTTCACTAACAGTAATCTGTCACCTAGTAGATGTCAAGCAAAACGATGTGGAGACTTTCAGAGACGCAACTACACATTATTACAGTCTGATCAACCTACCTTGTTAGGATCTAATTTACACTTGTCTACAGGATTAGAGTCCTTGATGACTTCAACCACATCCTCTCCAAATCTTTCTCCATAAAATCCCTGTAATGAAGAGAAGGCAATCTTTTACATGAATTTCCTAGGAATAGTAAACCAGAGTAGGTCCTGGAGGGAGACACCTCAGCTAGACTGGGAGATTTGGCAAGTTTTGTTCTAACTATATCATTTCCATCTATACAATTAAATAACAGCCAAAGAATTTTTTCTTCAATAAAAACTCAGGCTTTTACAAGGGGTTCTCAAAAGAAACAAGACTGAGCCGCAGCTTGGGCAGTGGTCATGGCTCTTCAGAAGGAAAACTAAACCATTGAACGAAGAAGGTGACCAGTCCAGTCACTCAGGAGGCTCTCCACGCACTAGTCCCACACCTCCCACAAAAGGGCTTCGTATGATAAAGTTTGAGAAATGTGGTCTCAGAATTTCTCAAGACTTACCTAATTCATAAAAAATAAAAAGTCATAGTTTGAGTCAGATTATGAAAACTAGGCAGAGTAAAGTGGACTGTAAGGATCAAGACCAGCAGAGAAGAGAAACAAAGCCGAGAGCCCTGTTTCCCAAGCTGCTCTGTACACACAAGTCTCTTGGAGATCCTGTCAAAATGTAGACTCTGATTTAGTCTGAGGTGGGATCTAAGATTCTACATTTGAAGCAATCTCCTGGGTGACACTAAAACACTCGAGGCACAAGCCACACTTGGAGCAGTAAAAGAAGGTTCAAAGGAGCAACTGGAAAGAAAGACGTGTTAACACAATAAATACAGCGGTCATCTAGCAGGAAGGAGCTCTCCAGAAGGGATTCTATGAGGGTTTCCAAGGCGTGACCGCAGCGGGAATCTTGGAAGACGTCTCACTGGATGGTTAGGCCACAGAGACAACACTCGAGTAAGCTATTTCCTGGACCTCTGCTTTCAATCCCATCACACACAGCTACTTAATATCTTGTCTCTTTCGTAAGTGTAGACAAACTGGAGTAATTCTGAAGGATAAAGCAGCTTAGAAAATTTGTGTGAAAATAAAGTCTCAAAAGTATAGCTAATAATAATTTACTGTTGTCATAAAAGAATAGAAGGCTTTGAAAAGGTGTTAAGTTTACCTCTCAAAAATTCTTATATACCATAGAAGTCTTTTATCTGGCTTATTTAAGAATAAAAACTGGATGTGAAAGTCTATTCATTATAGAAATATAAATGATATTCGTGAAGCACCACAGCATTCACCTCCAATCTGTGAGAAATCTCTGCGAGTTTGGTTATTGCAGGCTCCTTGTACACAAATTCCTGTTCATCCAAATCCCCGAACTTGGTTCCATAAAAACCAACACGGAAATAGGTGCCAAACATCCGCTTACCATCCTAGGTTTAGGAAAATGAGAAAATTTAATATAAAACCTTTTTTGTTTTTTACATTATGCTTAGATTGCTATATTGTAAAAATTTCAAAACACTGTAAAAAGTTAACTCAAAATTATGTTTATTTTTTTGAATGAGAGTAAAAACAAAGAAAATGATTTTTCTTCATTATTTCTAACAATGGTTATGCAAATTAGTTTCTTTCTTTGTTTATTTATTTACCAAATAAAACAAAATTGTCTTTGCTTTTAAGTTCATACAGTTGGGCTACATTTATTTTCCTTATTGAGCCAAATGGTCTTAATAGAAAAGTACACCAAGTTAAATAAAACAGCACTAATATATTTTTAAGTCAACACTATCCTTCTCATAGTCCCTTTGGGTATATTAAAAGAGCCGAGGATAGCATCTGGCACACAGTACAGAATCAGTGAGGCGTCAAGTCCTTCAGAAGTACTAACGTAAAAATCACTTCATCAGTGCCATTCTGCTGAGTGAACGTATGGGGAAGAGGAAAAGTGGAATAGAAAGGAGAAAATGTGAGTGCAAGGCAATAATAACATTTTGAGATGACTTGTTATTTTAAAGACTGCCAAAGGCACTCACTAAATTCCCAATTTTTGATCTTTTTATTATAAGAATCACTATCCTGCTTCTGACATCTCAGAAGCACACAATGCTGTCATAGGACTTAACATCAACCACACAGTGCTAGCAGGTTCAAGGACAGAAAGCTACATGATTCTTACAAACTCAGAGAACCAATTCTTTCAATAAGGATAACATCTGGATTTTTCCCATGCAGTTCTAATCTGTTTCAGAAGAATTTTGCAGTGACCCCTACATATAAACCACATAAAGTATTAAGTTCCTCTGAATTTTCTTTAAGCCTAAGTTGTTTTGTATTTACTTTTGCTTTACAGAAAAGACCAGATGGAAAATACATTTAAAAATTGAACAACAAATATGAACAATTAATCAAAATGAGAAACTTAGGTCTTAATTTATCAGTTTTATAATCCTCACATGAGGAAAAGTACAATGATAACTTCATCTTCTCAGCCATACTCAGAAAAATATCTTTGGTGCTAAAGAAATGAAATTTCTAACAAAAATTTTCTTCAGTTACTTCATTTGAATTTAACATGAATATTAATTGATTCTTATAGTAAATGAATTGTCTGGATGAATTAAATAAATTTTATCAAAATTTTTATTAGAACCACCAATAATATACCTTGACACAATCAAAGCAAGAAGACATTGCATGGAACATAAACAAAACATCCAAGATAACTATATACAAAATATATGATTAATTTTCAAGCCATGTCTCATACATAAATAATTCTCACTTCTTAAAACTAAAAATACTAAAATATTCTATTCTAGCTGTGTGGCTCAGGATGTTTCCAGTTTAAAATGTTATTCTAAATCTTTAATATTATTTGAAGACAGTAATTAGGACTTGCTTCCCTTAGCTAAACTTCCTAATTCTCAACCTTTGTATAATAAGGATTACTTTCTTGCTTCCATTTTATTGATCTTTCTAGTGACATCCCAGAACAGACAGACATTGTGATGTGACCTGTTGGTAAAGGGACCCAGGAGCTCACTGTCTCACTAGTCTGGACTCTGGATCAGACTAGAACTTAACTACCTCTTTTAACATACTTTTCATATTGATATTATTATGTTAGCTATTATTAATCTTCTCTAACAGAATAAAAATAAGACTTGCTCCTCAAAATAATAAAATATGAAATCAAATAATTACAATATAAATTGGTATAAACTAATGGAGTAGTGTCAAGAGTGAAAGGTTAATCTTGTTGAAGCCAAATCACAGTAAAGGCTCCAGTCATCCACAAGGCTCAAAANAAAAAAAAAAGTGAAAAAAAGAGGGGACATTCCAGTAGACAGAGAAGAAAAAAAAGCAGACCCTGTTATAAAATAGGATGTATGTGATGTGACGGAAAGCGTCCATTTGAGTACTGAATGCCTACGGCACGTAAGGCATTATGACACACGAATTCACCCAAGGCAGAGAGGGATGTCTCCTCGAGCAGGTGACAACTGAGGGAAGAGGCGCTAACTAGTCACATAGATTTCTTGGGGGAAGTTTACTGCAGCCAAAGGCTTTCAGGCAAGAGTCTATCTGGGGTATTTGAGAAACAAGATCGAGAACAGTGTGGGTGGAGCAGAGGCAATGAGAACAGGAGACAGGAACATCAGAGAAACAAGGAGTTCCTGGACCGTGTGCATATGAGTGTGTGTGTGTGTGTGTGTGTGTGTGTGTGTGGTGTAGAGGGTGAGGATAGACAGAGAAAGGCCAATAATCTGAGCAACCATATTCCAATTTAAAGCTCACCGACTGTACCCAGTTTATCAAAGCTTCATCTTCAGTAAAACACATTCAACTAATTTTCTTTTCAGTTTTGATACTTGCTTTTGTTTTGAATTACTTTCCTGCAATTGATCACTCTTTCCTTTCCTGTTCAGAATTTATTTTGAATTTCACATCAGTTCCACACTACACATAGCATATTCTTCCTAAGCATTTTACTCAGGGTTTTCTTGACTTTGTAGGTGATAAAGCTACGCACCAGCAAAGAAAATTAGCTCCCAAGTCAAACACATTACATCTGTTCTAGCTTTGTTTTCTTTACTAAGGAAGAAACCTTCTGTTGGGTAGAGGTATATTTCCACAATGACACCATTTCTGGAGCGTTCTTTATCTTCATCCAGCAGTTTCTACTATGCTAGGTGATTTCCACACAGGCACAGCAGTATCTTAGATAGTGGGTCATCTCCTTTCCCTTCCGTTAGGTCTATTCTTCTTAAAGACCATTTATCATATTTTTCTAGCCACGATTTCCACTTGGAAACATAATACATGGAGCATTTTATTAACCTAATTTTTTTTGAGTGGATGGGGGAGGGGCACATGGGGATTGATCCTGGGGCTTTAGGCAAGCCCTCTACTAATGAATGACATCTCAGCCTTGTTTTCCTTTCTGTTTTCTATCTTGAGACAAGGCCTTGCTAAAGTTTCCAGGCTAGCCTCAAATTGTAACCCTCTTGCCCCCTCCTCTGGAATAGCTGGGATTATAGGAATGTGCCACTGCACCTGGCCTATTAGCCTAACTCTTATGTTAAGATTTCAACAGGAGCTGGGGGATAGTCCAGCATTCACTAGAATTCATGAAGTCTATGGGTCTGACCCCATTATATCAACAACCAAACCAACATATTTCAAGTGACAGTAATGGTAAAAACAATGACGTAAACACAGCAACAATAAAAAGTGATCTCCAGCAGTTTCTGAGTATTTGCTATGTTGTAAACACTCTATATAAATTATATTAACTTCCTTTTCATTTCTAGCTTTTGTAGCCTATGCTGGCCTTTGTAGCCTATGCTGGCTACCAGAATGCTGAAATTATAGGCACACAACAGTATGTTCAGCCTACATGTATTACATCAATATTTAGCAGAATTTGGTGATTAGTACCACTATTTTTTTATCTTAAGATGAAAAAAAAAAAAAGAAACCAAAAAGAAAAAAAAAAGAGCACGAGAGAGTGACATCCTTCCTATGATCACACTGTAGGAAGGGATGGAGCAGAAGTTAAACTCTGGCATTGTTATGGGACACCCAGATCCAGGCTCCTACACAGTCCATACCCGAGTACAAACACCCGCACATGAGGACGCCCTTCAGCTGTCGTCACTTCTCTGGTGATTTTCTTAAGAACTATTGTGAATTTCTCTGAGTAATTCAATATATTTTTAACTTTTTTCCCCCTGGTTTTAAAACAGTGTTTCTTGTAATCCAGGGTAGCCTAGAACTCCCTATGTAGCTAAGACTGGCCTTGAACCCCATCTTCCTACCTCAGCCTCCTAGGTCCTGGGATTATAAACATGTCTGTTGAGTAGCTGACTATAGGATTACCTCCCCTTCTCTGTTTTATCTTCCTTCATGTTACAGTGCCATCCTCTACCACATCTGTTTGTGTGTGTGTCTGTCTGTTCTGTTTTGTTTCTGAGACAGGGTTTCTGTGTAACAGCCCTGGCTGTCCTGTTCCTAGCTCTTGTAGACCAGACTGGCCTCAGACTCACAGAGATCTGCCTGTCTCTGCCTCCTGAGTGCTGGGATCAAAGACGTGCCCCACCACCGCCTGGCCCTGCCATTACCTGTTTTCGTACATTTTGCAGATCTTTCTTGTATAATGCAATGTAAAGATCAAGTGGCAGTTTGACATACACACTTTTCTCAGACATAGCCTAGCCAGTTTCTGTTCAGTTATGACCATCACCATATCCTCATCCCCCAGAAGATGTCATATTCAATATCACCTACAGTTTGCTGATGTCAAAGCCAGCAGAGGAAGCAAAACAAAATGGTTTGGCATGTTTTCACTAGATCCACCATAAGGTCTACTACCAGGGAGGCACCAACTGCACAAAGCACTCCCTCTCACTCCCTGCTCCCTCAGCCAAAATAGCTCATGGTCCTGAGGTAAAGTCCCATGCATGCTTTACGCCCATATTTCCTCTGTTCTTGTAAAGTGTCACACATTCCCCCACTCAACTACCTCCAAGTACCTTTATGTTCCATCCTCAGAGAGAGAGAGAAGGAAAAAGGGATAAAACCTTTCAGTGTTTATTCATCTCCTCTCATTTTAATTGGCTGTTTCTAATTCTGCATTCTTTTATTTACTTGAATGAATTACAATATTTAACTCAACATTAGTGTAGAAGCCAAAACTGTATGTAGCCAGTGTTTCTGAGCACACAACAACCAAAGCATTAACTGAAATTTATGATGTTCATCCAATTCAGTAATAAGTTAAGGGAATCACTTCAGATGCCTTTATGTCAAAGGTTAAGGGACAGCTCTGTTTGGTAATACATCAGGAGTTATCCATATAAGGTAACTTTATTTTTTCTAACAGTTCTGGATTCTAAAAGCTACATGGAATAGGATATGGTAATGTATTTAAATGAATAGGTTGTGATAATTTTTGAATAGAGGAAATGTCATGTAACTGTTATCAATATTTGAAGAGAGTTTTGTTTTATTTTGTTTTGTTTTTTTTTTTGAAAAATAGGAGCTCCCAGAGGTGGATCTCATCAAACAGACTGATAACTATTTGGCAAATGAGCAAATGCATCTTTTAAAAATAAATTTTTAAAATTTAAAAATTTCACAAAATGTGAAATGGTCATGACATTTCATATAGAAATGAAACATTTTCTTTTAAATATAATTTAAGCATAGCATAGGAAATGATTTATTTCCTATTATGCCAAGAACAAAAAACAGGCTTTTGGGGAAAATGATAAATAATAATAACTATAAAAGCAAATAGCAAACAGATTCGGAGGAACAAAATGCAGTAGTCAGCACTGGCAGGTCTGGAGAGCTTGACAATGTATCATCTATTTATAAATACTTCAGTAAACTGTTAAATATCATGACTGAGGGTTTTCTTACACACACACACACACACACACACACACACACACACACACACACACACTCTTTGCCCCTCCAAAAAGCTTTGCGAAGTCACATAATTTCTCCGAATCAAGAACAGAATGTAAAATGAGGAACATTGCAGATTCAAGAAACCTTCTACAATATATAAGTTTTCCTTACTAGGTATTGATCCAATGAGAGCTGTATGAGAATACTAAGAAATTAGCTAAGAAACAGTTTTAGGAAAAATGAAGGGCTGTCAGAGTCAAACAGGAAAAGATTCACAAGGTAGGAACTTACCACAATAGACAATAGTAAAAGTAGGGAGGAGGCCAGCAACCAGGGGCAAGAGAGAGAAAACAGAAAGCATTTTAATTAGGGGAATTTCAAAACATTTAAGCAGCAAATGGCAGCAAACACATTTTTAAAACACAAGCATCCACTTAAGTTTAACAAGGGGTAGCAAAAAAAAAAACAAAACCAAAAAAAAAACCAACCAACCAAACAAACAAACAAACAAAAAACCACACGTGCAACAAATTCAGATGCTATGAAGCTGAAGATCCATAGAGGCAGTGACAGGAATGCAAATGAGGAAATACGGTCTGTGCAACTTTTACCATGCAGTGACATGATGGGAGAATAGGATTAATCTCAACCAGTGGAAAGAATATTGTCCAGGGGTCGATTTAGCATCAAGTAGACTTGTAAAAAACTGCTCAGAGGTTTTAATGTATTCTTAATTTTATGTTGAGTTTTCAGTTAATTCTATTTCATGCTAGAATATTCACGAGGAACTTTATCCCTGGAAGACAGCCGTGGCAAGACTCTGCTTATGTCTAGATGAAGCCACAAAATGAGAGATTCTATTTTAAACATAAATAAGGGCATGCACATTTAATCTGGAGAATGGAGGTAGATGTACAAGTACCAGCTCATGAAAAGATAAGCAGAGGGTAAGTGCTTTTTCAGAAATACAACGACATCCAGTAGTCACAATGGTCTCTACGGTTTTCTATTGGTTCCCCAAACAAGGACTGTAAAGGAACCAAACAGAGAAGCCTAGCTATTCAGGCAACACAGGTCTAATGATAAGCTGAGAGGCAAAGCCAAAATCTTACCAACACACCTAGCCCAAATAGACATTCACTATTAGGGCATAATTTATAGTATTCTCCCTTTACAGAAAGATGAAAAACTACTATAATCAGTTCTCCATGGTAATTTCAGATAAGATTTAGTTTATATTTAACTTTTCTAAATTTAACTACTACATAAAAGGAAGTACATGTAGCCTTTATTATATAGCAATAAACTAGAAGAATATGAGGTCAAATTAAATGTTACATTTTCTCAATGTCTTTATCTTGCTTCCCCAACTAAATTTAAGTGACCAAAATGGATTTCTTTCCAGGGGTGAGGGCAGGGGGTGGGCTATATACAGGGCAAAGTGACTCATGATCAAATTAAACACAATTTCTTCAATTCAAGATGCCTATTCTCTGCCCACATTTTAGTTATCACCAGAGTTGGCTTCCATCTTTACTGACAGGATGCCCAGTTTAACAGACAAATGACTTTTCTCTTCACATAGACATAGAAAATAGTATGTCTGCTAATGGATGGCATCAAACAAAATACACTATTTTCTGCTTATACCTCTGAGCAATATCACATAAATCGACCTCTGTAAATGAGTGAAACAATGTGGTTAAAGGAAATCCGTGTGTAAGTGTGGATGAGAGAAACGCGCCAAAGGATAAAAACAAACTGAAGTGACAACAGCGGCTCATTTACCAAAGAATCTCATTAGTGTAACGGCTTCCATGCACTGCCTAAACCTCTAAAGCAAAAAGGTCTTAAAATAACTTACAGTATTTAACAAAATTTCTTTGGTTAATGAATTCAGTTGATAAGCAGACAGCAACAGAATGCCCACAGCTAGCACTTGTGGGCAAAGCATTGGCATAAGAAATCTGGTCCAATCCATCTATTAGTGTCTTTAGCTAACTAAAACATTACCTACCTCCCAGCCAGTACTCTGTGTAAT
>LOEQ01003950.1:17372-38002 GCA_001685075.1 Bramus lutescens
AAAAAAAAAAAAAAGCAAGTCATAAAAAACTGTTCAGAAGAAAAAAAGGCCAAAGGAAGTTCAGTTACATGGTACCATACCACAAATTCCTTACCACAGAGGATAACAAAATATTTCAAAAAGCAAACATTCCTTCATTTAATTCAGACAGAAATTTTATAACCTATTTGTTTAAAACTCAATATCCAAAATTTACCTTTGAAAAGACGTTTTAAAAGTGAAAGTACTTTTTAAGTGGAAGGACACATTTCAGGGACCGAGAACCTAATCTACTGCCTGTTCTGTCTCTGTGTCTAACTCAGATCTCTAATTTCATTCCACTGAAATATCCAGGTTAAACAGGACATACATTGCAATTTTGCCAAATGCCAGGAACTCAATCAAATGGATGGAACTTTCTGGAAAACCACTAGTTCCAGACTGAACACATAATTTGCATCAAAGAGCTCTCAAGGCAGATGAAGTTCCTTGTAGTATGTGCATAACTGATTATTTAAAAATACCTATTATCATCATGAAACCTAAATAATCTTTTGCAACTTCAATATCTGAGAAGATTACAATAGAGTCCAGGCTTAACAGGAGCAGCCTAGTTTACTTTCAGATTCTGTCAAGTCATCTCTAACTGCTTGGCCACTGAGGTGGAGCTGGTAGACAGTGCAGCAGCTGCAGTGCCGAGTGCAGGAGGAGGTGGTCACTGCTCCACCGCCCAGCAGAGGGCGGGGCTGAGAGGGAAGCAGATCACTGCATGGGAGGAGGCTCAACGGGAAAATTTCAGTGGCGCCAATGACTCAGAATATGCCAGCCACTAATTTCACTTTCTAAAGAAGTTTAATTTGATTCTAATTTTGGTGATAATGTGGCCTACACAGTGAAGTAAAGTACTGAAATCACTTTATAAATTATACAAGAGCTTTTTTTGTTCATTATTTTCATGTTAGAAATACACTATGGGTAACAGTGCAAATGTAAAAGAAACAAACATAGCCACAGCAGTAAAAGATACCAAGATTTCATTAGAATTTCACATCACTCAACAAAAAGTTAATTTATACATAAAACCTTTTTGGTAACAAAGGAACAGATATTAATTTAAATATCAGGTCCATAATAATCTACAATGTATTACAGAAAATAAAGTAAGATCATGAAACATTGCTAGATGGTAATACTTCAAAAGTTGGGGGGGGGAGTCATTTGGGAAGTTTCTAATAGTCATAACCACAAGTAAAATGGTCATTTCATGGGATCTGGCTAGACAAGAGCATCAGGAAGTGTTAAGGTTTCAAGACTCCCCCGTAATAATAAAGCGAGAAGTCGGGACTGTTACCTGATGAACGATTTTGCTGAATGCTTCCTGAAGTTTACCATGGATTGTGGAGAGCTTCTTTGCATCCCGATTAGCTTCATGAATAGGAATGAGCACTTTGTAAACCTCATTAACTGCTTCGTACATGCCAGCCTACAGAAATAATGTCTGTGAGATGCTGCTTTCTTTTAGATCAATGAGAAGAGTCACTACAATTTGTAAATTCACTGTATTTTTTAAGATAACACCACTGAAGCTTTTCCAAGAGGTCTAATTTTTAATCGTATTAAAGCTTAAAAACCAATTTTATGTAATGTATCCTTTCATCTGGAAGGACTCAAGTGGGTATGTGTTTATAACTATATATATATGAATACTTACATTGGTGAATAACTTGACCTGGGCATCCTATACTGTTTCTGGTTAGCCTATAATGACTTCACTAAGGTAAACGTGTGTGCATATACACTCCTGAGAACCAATTCAATTATTACACTGGTCACAGATCCCCAATTCTCTTGTGCCTCTGGGAAAACCTAAATCATTTGCTTTTTGAAATTGTAAGCTGGCACAGGAAGCTGCTTACTAGAAACTCATGGAAAAGTCTTTAAACACTTTAAGGCAGTGTGAGGTTCCGAGCGCTCGCACTGCTGCTGCGCTCTGGCTCGTAGCAGACTACACTGTAGTGGGTGGAGACAGCAGCTTTCCCAGGGCTTCATCGCTTAGCAAACGTGCTTTCTGTAAGAGTGTGAGTCTTACACACTTCAGGACTGATCACAGGAGGACCTTGAAGCAATAATGTAGCTTCAACAGGGAAATAAATTTAGCATAAGTAAAATACTCTGCAAATTATCTTAATAAGTTAACATTTTTAATTAAATTAAAAAGAATTAATATATACTTAATATATATTAATAATATGTGTTAGCAAAAGAATTTCTGCACAACAGACCACTAGTCTTTAATCTAAATGTACTTCTTTGGATGATTGAAATTATATACATATACAGATACACTGATAAAATTCACTAAATTATTCAGTCAATAGCAAAAACAAAACAAAACAAACAAACAAAACCTTGCCCCATGACCCCAGCTAGTTCTCTTAAGTTTTAGGCTAGCATGGGATGGTCATGTTCCTTAGAGA
This sequence comes from Bramus lutescens, assembly GCA_001685075.1. Classification (NCBI taxonomy): domain Eukaryota; kingdom Metazoa; phylum Chordata; class Mammalia; order Rodentia; family Cricetidae; genus Bramus; species Bramus lutescens. The sequence continues at coordinate 19,829 of LOEQ01003950.1, forward strand.
TAGGACATTTTTGAAAGGACTGAAGTCTGGAAAATATTTTTAAGAGCTTGAAAATTATTATATTTAAATATATTGGTTCTAAAGACCAATAACACTAAAGATGGTAATGATGCCAGTGTACTAGCACTGACTAAAGCAATGAACACACACTCTTGCTCTCTATGAACTGACTTACTCCTTCCTCATGCTAACCTGCAGTACAAATTACTATTATATGTGTTTAACAGTCAAGGAAAGCAAGACATAAACAGACTTAACAAATTATACCTGAACTAATATGGCTGTTAAGTGTGGAGCACAGACTGAACTCGATGCAACTGAACATTGCAGAACAGGCTCAAGGCCTAGAGAAGAAATCTAATTCCCTGGGAAGAAGAGCAGCTATGCACATCATTTCAAGCTTTGCCCTTACCCTTTCATGAACCTTATGGTCTCCTGAACCTTGTTGCTGGGACACTAAACACTAAGCAGTAAAATCAAAGGAAGCAGGGACTTGATCAAAGAGGCTCAAGAAGGTTAGGCTATATTCCTTCTATAAACGTCCTGTCTGGGCTCCCCTTGACAAGTTCAATTCTTCACATAAGATGGGAGGCAACAAAGACTGGCGTTATACAAACAGAACAGGCCGGTAAGGGATGCAGGATGCACTCTGATGGGCAAGAGCCAGTCCTCCAAAACCTACCCAGGGAGGACTGCTCCACAAGCACAGCTCAATGGAAGGGAAAACCTCCAATTCCTCTGGCAAAAATGCTGCAAAGTCATGTTAGTCTACTCTTAATAGAACTTAAAAACCTCAAAGAAGTTTTATTTTCTTCTTTTTCAATTTAAAGGTTTCAGAAAATATTTTATAAACAAAGAAAATAACTGCTGCAGATTAACCCAGATTGGCCTGGTTCATAAGCAAGCAAATGAAAATACTGGAGCAAGCCACATATCATTTCATTAAGATACAAAAAGCAGCAATAACAGATCTGGATGGAGAGTTCTTAAAGACACATGGAGCAAATGCTCTCAAAGGAAACGCAAGGTTGCAAGGCAGAGAACACTGACAAACATGTCATTTACGGATCAGGAAACTGCGGGGACAGAATAAACAAAGTCACCTACCATAGAGAAGGAAGCGGCGGCTTGTTCCAGTAACCCCACGAGCCCTGACTCAGTAAAGTACTTTCCGGAGCAAATACCTTCTTCGTCTGGAGACACCACATCATCTGAGACAGCAGATTCTTCCAACACATTAGATGAAATATTCTAGGGAAAAATAATGAGAAGATTTTTGCAATGAATTACTTTCCTAGCATGAAAAATGTACATGGGGAAATAATTGATGGTTAGATTTAACTATTAACTAAAGGTAAAAAAGAAGCTGGGGTAAGCCCATTCTCTGCTGTATGGGACCCTGGATTCAGCCCCTGTGCACACCTTCACAATGGGAAAGAGAAATCTTTACACCACACTCTATTTTAAGATAATAAAATTACAACTGTTGCTAGATAACTTCCCCAAAAAACAATGTGGGAAAGGTTGACTTCTGACCACCACAGGTGGTGTGTCATGGCACATTATGAATGAACACACACTCTCTCTCTTTTAATTTGTGAGAAAGAAAATAAACAGCTAGTGCTCAGCAGCTAAGAGCACTGGTTGTTATTCCAGAGGACCTAGGACTGAAGTTCTAATTTCAGCTCCCAGCTAAAAACCAAGTCCTCGGGTGGTGGTGGTGCACGCCTTTAATCTCAGTACTCAGGAGGCAGAAGCAGGCAGATCTCTGAGTTGGGAGGCAGATCTCTGAATTCGAGGCCAGCATGGTCTGTAGAGTAAGTTCCAGGATAGTCAGGGCTACATAGAGAAACACCGTCTTGAAAAAAAAATCAATAAATAAAAACTAAGTCCTCTTTAATAGGCTGGAGATGCATCCCAGTGGTGGAGTGCACGCCTGGTACCATGAAGCTCTGACTAAATTCTCAGAACAGACACAGAACGAGAGGATGGGTAACAGCACACTGCTCACTCACTGTGCTGGCCTCTGGCCTACCTCCTGCTTTCCTTACAAAGTCACGGAGTCCACAGAACCAGGTTAAAGGATTTACCTTGATCTCACACACATACAACAAATTCCTACCTGGAATGTTACACAGCCAACAGGAAGATATTTCCGGTCCTCCAGCATGCTCAGATATTCAGCGACCAGTGCTGCTGAGTGGACCAGGCACTGGGCAGCTTCAGCATGATTGCTTCGTTCAGAGTGTTTTCCAGCCATGTTCTGAAGCCAAGTCAGTCGCAGGTCTGGAGAGGTTTGGTAGCCCTTGGCAATTCTAATCAGAACAGAAATGCTTCTCAGACTGGGTGGAAGTTCAGAGATTCATGCAGAGTTTACCAGACAAGTTCCTGCTACGGCACAAACCTGCCACAGTAAGTGTTTAAGTGGCTGGAAATGTCACAGTATATGGAAAGAATCACTGTGACACCTAAAATGGCTTTGGGTTGGGGTAAAGAGACATGCTACATTAAAACTTTGCTGCTCATAAAACTATTACATTTAAATTAGAAAATATAAAATAAGATATTTTTCCATAATATATAAGGAAAATTAGAAGATATATAAGGTAGGTCCATCACATCATCTTTGTCGGAAGAGAATGCTTTTGTGTGTGTGTCTTATGATGGGTAAAACTGTGAAAAAGAGGGCCACATAGAAAGGAAAATCCCAGTTTTGCTGCTGTGTCTACCAAGATACAATGGGAACAACAAGATTCTCAAAATCTGTACCTAGAAACACTATTTTTAAACAATCATAATTTGAAATTATGAAAATTTGTATTACATTAAACACTCACATGCTGTGTTTTCTGAAAAGATTGTTTTTATATTTAAAATGTGAGTTTGGGGATTTTCTAAGAAGTTCAAGATCTAAGACACCAAATTTATTTATTAAAAATTCTTTCTTTCTTTAGACAAGCATTCTGTACTTCTGAGGCTCTACCTTTAATCCCTTGTACTGCAAAATCATAACATACAAGCAAACTGAAGTCACTTTATGTGTATGGGTGTTCTGCCTTCATGCATGTCTACACTCTGCAGCTGTAGATGGTTCTGATCTGTCACATGGGTGCTGGAAACCGAACCTGAGTCCTTTGGAAGAGTGACAAGTATTCTCAACTGTTGAAGCATCTCTCCAGTCCAAACACAACAGTTTAAGAGCAGTGACAGAAAATATTTAAAAGTTGCCTCAAAACAAAACAAAAAACCATTCTTCCAGCTTCTGCAGACATCATACATATACATGGTCACAGACATACATGCAGGCAAAATACCTACACACATACATAAAAAAGTAAAATTGCACTTGGCCATTTAATTAACATTAGAAGGTCAGTTCAATAATTTTTGCATATTTCTTCTCGTCAAACATTTCACAGGTGACTTACTAATCCCATAGCGGAAAGAATGAGTGAGTCACACGAAGGCTACCTGTACATGAGATCAATCAGCATTTCGGGATCCTCCTGGTGTTCCTTCATTTTAACAGTGTCAGAAAGGATCATATGGAGATTAAAAACCAGATCTTGGACCTGTGGTAGAGATCATATGAAAAGTTCTTTTGTTACGCATTAACTTTGTCACTGATTAAATGAGTTTGTGAGCCACTTCAGAAAAGCTTCTAGAATTTGAAAAATAAGTTATAGTGAGAACATGGGTGTGATGAAGGGAGGGCATGCGCTCTGCATTCTGCAGTAGACTAGACTTTCCCACTGCACGTGGTGCTGTGGTCAGGGGCAGGGGCAGGGAAATGAGGACTGAGAGAGCACGAGGAAACTCCCTCACAGTCTGACAGGGTAGCTGAGTGAAACCGGCTTTATTAAAGGCAGACTAGCACTGGACTAACAGGCAGGAGTGTGTCATCACTGTCTACTCTGCCTGAGTCTACTGTCCTGTTACAAATAAACAGAATTAAACGGCAACCATATGAACAATTTTAAAAACAAGGGTCTGTGGAGATGGTTCAGTTGGAATAGTACTCTCCACACAAGCATGAGAACTTGAGCTTGTCTCCAGCATCACAAGACAGGTGTGGTGACTGGCATAATTCCAGTGCAGAGGGAGGTAAACACAGGAGGATCGTTGTGCCTCACTGGTCAGTCATCCTAGCCAAACTAGTAAGCTCCGGGTTCAGGGAGCTAATATCTAATCTTGACGTTTGGAGCTTCCCATGTATGAACACATATGTGCACACAGACACAGATCACTTACCCATGTGTGCGTGCATGCATGCGTGCACACACGCACACACACACACACACACGAAAGACAGTTTTATGAAGCAGTCTTCTCTAGGTTACCGTGGAAAGCAGTACAACACTCCAGTAAACCCTCTATTTAAAAACCTGGAAAGTACCTATTCAGCAGTTTTATGGCAAATTAATAATATAGATAGGAGCATTTCTCACCTGATCAGGAAATGTTGTTTCCCTCAACTCTAGATCTTCTTCAGCATATGTCAAAATAGTTTTTAGAGAGCGTCTTAAGAATTCTTCATTAAAATTCTGAGACGTACCCACCAAAGAGGACAGTGACATTGTTACTTGCATTTTCACTCTGGCAAAGTTCTGTGGAAGGGAAATTGTTGATATATCAAGCATCTGGTGAAAAGCATCTAAAAAATTACGAAGGAAAGATGCTTTAAAGTAATGAAATCTGAAATTTCTGCATTAAAATCTGAATTTGAAAAGGATACAACAGACTCCCAGGTAACTAGGCAGATTCTCTCCTACAGATTCTCTTCCTTTGTTTCACCAGAGATGGTCCTCTCTTGGGAACCTTCTTGCCATGCTGGCCAGGAATCATACGTGATTTTCACTCTCCTTCCAGCCTGCAAATTCCAATTCCCTAGTCTTATCCTCAGCTTTGTAGCAGACCACTTGCTGTGGCCCCTCCTTCCTGTCTGTGCCACTTCCAGGGAGCTAAGAAGATTCTCTCCTACAGCCTTCCTTCCCAGCCCCTCCCTCTGTCTCATCCACCAACACCAGAGACATTCTCTTTCTAGAAACCCACTGGTGACCAGGAAATCAGTTCCTCTGGGGAATCAGATCCTTATGGCAGACCAGCTTTCCTCCCTCCTACAGACCTTCTCAGCACCCCCACATTCTAGCCCATCCCAACTTCTGTGTATCAGCTCCCATAACCTAGAAACAAGTTCTACTTGGGAACTCCAGTGGTCACACATAAGGTACTCAGAAGCACCCTCTGCCAGGCAAACCACAAACTCCACTTGCTCTTAAGATTCAGAGGACAACAGAAACCAAGGAACAGAAAATCCACCCAACAACAACAACAACAAAAGACCAGATACCAACACCTAGAATTACAGTCATCACAAACCCAGGTGCCTAGATGCCAGTGTAAATACAAACAATAGTCAGGACAATGCATCTCCACTTGCAGCCCGGGAAGCCTACTACAATAGGCCCTGGGTGTTCCAACACAGCTGAAGCACAAGACAAAGACTTCCAAATAGCTATTATGAATATAATCAAGGACTTTAAGAGGATATGAATCCACTAAGGAAATCTATGAAACCACAAACGGTGGAATAAAATGAAGAAAATAGTTCAAGACAGGAAAGTAGAAATGCAGTCCATAAAGAAAACCTAAATTGAGGTAAAAATTAGAAATGAAAAATTCAGGAACTTGGACAGGAAACTGAGAACATAATACAAGTATATGCTTTACCACTAAATTATGTTCTGACCACCATATCCATAGTCTAAGAGGGACAAGAGATATTTAACTCTAGCTTACTTCACTAGGTCCATGCTATGACGAAATCCTAGTTTTTAGTGAACTGCATTCTTATGCAGTGATATTTTTAAGAGTTTACATTTTATCTTCTTTTTTTCATAGTATAAACTCATTGCTGCTCCATTATTCCCTACTATGAAACCACTCTTAGAACTATCTGTCAAATCCAAGTCTGACAGTTTTCTACTTCCCACTTGTGGTATCTATGTTACTAGTCACCTTCTCCCTAGAATCTCTGGCTTTACCTTCAGTGGCGCTGCTTTCTACAGGTTTCCCAGTCTTTGTGTAGAGCTAGGGACTGTTTGGGCCTCTGCACAGCACAGGAAGTCAAGTGCTTCTACACTAAGCTACGTTCCCTGCTCATCTTATTCTTTTTCGACTTTTTTCTGTCTTCTTTGCCTGCTATCTATTTTAAATCAAAATTGTGATGTTTAGTGTTAATTTTTAACTCAATAAACTCTAGAATCACACAGGAGATGAGCCTTCAGGCACATCTGTGAGGGATGGTCTTAATTAATCTTAGCTTTTAAGAATGTTTGCCAGGATTCTCTTGATTACATTGATGTGGGAAAACTTGTTTTTAATTGTAGGTTAATCTATTCTCAGACCAAAGGACCCTGAACTACATAAACATGAACAGAGAGAGAATAGAACAGTGGCCTGCATTTATCCCTGTCTGAAGGGACCAGCTGCTCTATGCCCCTGATGCCTTGACTTCCCAGCCACGATGAATTGCTCCTTGAACTATGAGTGAATACAAACTCATTCTCCCTTCAGCTGTTTCTGTCAGGGTTTTTTACCAGACAACAGGAAAAGAAACTAAAACACCAATGTTCCCTGTTTTGTCAAAAATCTCTTTCCATGTGCTAAGTACTAAAGAACAGCCTTTCCTTGGATGAACATATACGCTTGTTAGCACTCGGTTCGTACTCCTCTGTAGAGCTCTAGACCATTGTATTTTACTCAACAGTTCCATCTGGATAGTGCACAGACAACCTGAAGTCAGTATGGCCAGGGTACCTTGTTTTCTCATTGACTTCCTCAAACCAAAAATCTAGAGGTCAGCCCATGCTCACTCTTCTCTTAGTCTTCAAAGAATAAACCCAGTCCAGGCCCTGCTGCCCTCTAAACTGCCTACGTTTCTTTTCTAAAGACGCTACTCTTGTCAACAGCCTTGCCATTCTGCTCTAAGTCACTGTACTTAAATTTTAGGGACTTTAAAAACTAAATGCATATGTAAAGTTACTAGAATCTTTTCTTCTGGTTGATGAGAACCTGGCACCCAATAAAAATGTGGCAATGTGAGTTGTATTGCCAAACACCACAGACATGCATGCACATATGCGCACACACACATTCATAAGACATTCACATGATAGGAAATAAAGACATTCTAAGTTCTTAATACCTGTCTATTAAAGCTGCATTTCATTACGAACCCAGACAATTTTCATGGCAGACACTTACATTCCCAATCTCAAAGTTCTGCCTCATGAGTAGGTAAAGAGAGGCACTAGCATGGGACCGTATGGTACTGACGCTACTGCTGCAATGGCGAAGAAGTCGGAGGCACAAATCAGCACACTGCTCTGTCTCTTCCTCAAACAGGAGCTCAGGAAACTGGAAGATTTTTAATACAGAGATGTATTAATATAGCCTGACTTGGGAGTCTGGTCGGTTGGCCATGAAATTAAAAAGAATGGTTAAGAGACTATTTTAATTAAGGTCAACAGTGCACACCACACTCAGACAGCTTGGGCTAAATACTGGGGATGTCACTTGTTAAGTAGCAGTGTGACCCTGGGAAGGTTTCCTTTCTCCATGAAGTAGGCCGAATAATATTATCTAGATTGTTGTGAGGCCTCAATGTGGTACTGTGAACACAGCATGAACATATAAGAACTCAACATAAATAAATAAATACAAACGCACATTTTGGGGGGAGGGGAAAACAGCAAATAAACCTCTGAGGCAGCAGAACACAGAGCCACCTTTAGACAGCGAAGGGTGTGAAAAATGCATTAATTTCTTAATGAATGAGGTGAAAAGGAAGATACATGGGTGGGGTAGAGCTTAGTGAAAAGGTATCACATGTGCGAGGACCCAGGCTCAATTTTCAAAACCACAACACCCAAATTTCAGGCTCTTCTCAAAATAAGATCTTAAGATTTTGAAAATTTTAAGACAAGAAACTGATTACCGATAATTCATATCAATTCAAATTTGAAGACAGAAGCAGAGACAGCAGATCTGGGTAAACACATTAAGTTTTTAAAAATACATTAAGTGTTTAAAATTAATTTATAATATATTGACCAGTGAGTGTGGCAAATGACCTTAGGCAGTGTTAGAGAAGAAAGTAAAGTGACATAAGACCACAGGTACAAGATCACCCACCTTGGAGACCAGGGCTCTCTGCGTGGCAAAGCAGTGCTGCAGATACACTGCGCTTTGGTTGCAGGCCATGCTCTGCAGCAACACTTTTAGCACCCCACCCAGAATGCTCTCCTTGGATTCTGTTACAGAAACAGTCTGCAATGTAAACACAAACACATTAAGCAGGCATGCACCTATAATGTGGGTAGGTAAGTAAAATACGTATAAAAATTCAAACATTTACAAGAAAGGGAAATGGTAAAAGCCAGGAGGACGTCAAGAGAAGATGCTGAGCAGTATTTGGATGGAAGAAAAAAAGGAGTAAAAAGGTCAGAGAGTCTTTTAAGTTGGGTACTGGAGCGGGGATTACAGACATAATGGCAAGAAAACATGAAGTACGTTCTAGGAAAATTTATAAATAAACTTGGACATCTGACTTGAGGTACATGCAGAAGATGAGCTAAAAAACTAGAGCAAGTGCCCATGGCAGATGACATTGGTTTCATATAGAAAATCATTTCCTTTCTTTCTTCCTTTTAAGATCCTGAAGCTTGACTTTTGTCTGAGTCTTAGAATTAAGCTCAAAAGAAACGTGAACTAAAGAGAAGTTGTGTTTCTACACTTAGAAACCCAAGTCTCTTCTAGTCAGTGAAAGGCAGTGTAGTGAGGAGTGAGGCCTGAGCAAGCACCTTGCATAATCTATCTTGGAAATACTATTTTTTCATACTCTTTTTTCTAGTAGTTTACACCTAATCCAACAGGGCACCAAAATAAAAAGTGTGGTGATATTTTGTTTGTGCTTTAATAGTAAAGCTTGCCTGACAATCAGAGTGAGGAACTAGCCACTAGTTAGCCATAGAGGCCAGGCAGGGGTGGCACACACCTTTATCTCTAGCACTACGGAGGTGGACACAGGAAGGGATTTGACTGGGCAGAGAGGAGACAGGAGATCACGCCATTAAGATACCCCATTTGGTCTGAGGATTTTGTAGAGGTAAGAGCTAGTGGCTGGATGCTCTGCTTCTCTGACCTTTCAGCTTTCACCCCCAATATCTGACTCTAGGTTTTTATTATTAAGACCTATCACTAACAGGGTAATAAGGTCTAGAAAGCTACTGATTAGGCAGTTTGCTTTTATGTAAAATTACCAAGTAGAGAAATTGTATATTTATGCTACATCTGGCCATATGTGGCTAACATCTGGCATCCAATGTGGTGCAATTAAAATTCACGCAACAAAAGTCTTTTAAAATCTAAAGAATTTCCCATTTTGGTCATTAAGCAATCAAGAAATACAGACTTTAAAAAGCCATTTGTTATTAATTTGTGCATATTGTGTGCCTGCTTGTACAGTGGAGGTATATGTGTACACAGGTCAGAAAAGGATGCTGAGTGTCTTCTACTACTCCCTGACTATTCTCTCTCAACCCTGGGCTTATATTCCTGGCTAGGCTGAAAGTGAGCAAGCCTCAGTGATCCTCTTGTCTCCATGTCCTTGGAACTGAGGTTACAGGTATGTGCTAGACATAGGGTTGTTATGTGGTGCTGGGAATTTGGTCTGCAGTCTTTGTAACTGCACATCAAGTGTTCTTACCACTGAATTATCTCTCCAGCCCCAAGAAATACTGAAATTTTTATGTTTTAAAATTTTCAGTCAGGGTAAGTCAGTGAAACATAAGAAATATAATCTCAAGGAAATGAAAAGAACAGGCTATGAAGAAAATACAGAACATTATGAAGTAGTAGCCATTATAAGAGCACTGAATTAAGAATACGGCAAAGTGATGGTACAGGAAGAGAATGGAAGAAACCGGTGACACATTTACTAAAACAGCTGGAGCATCCTGGTAATGGATTCACATCTGGTTCTACTTAATTCCTGTGTGACCATGGAACACTGCTTAACCATCTCTGTGGCTAACTACTGCTATCTACAAGATGGGGACAATGGTAGTTTCCATTATTTGTTTCTTATAAAAACCAAGTAAGTTAAAACTTATGAAGCGCTTACTTAGTACACTGCTTGAAAAACTCCATAAATGGAGCCTATCACTAACAGGGTAATAAGGTCTAGAAAGCTACTGATAAGGCAGTTTGCATTTATGTAAAATTACCATGTAGAGAAATTACACATAAAAAACCCTAAACCACTGCTTAATATATAGAAGACACAGAACAAACCTAGCATAGCTCTGTGTTGCATTTTAAATATATTCCAGTGGGACACCCCAATATAAATACACAGTGGTTACTGGAATGCAAGAGCAAGCCAAAGACTTTTTCTTTTTTGTTCAAAAGCAAAGGACAAAGAGATGCAGATTTTACAAGCACTGTCAAATAAACATTTACAAACTGTGGAAAGAAATAAAATTTACAACTAGAGAATCACTGACTACTCAGAACTACCTATAACTATTAATGCCCAAGCATCCTTATAAGGGTCACACTGATTTTCTAATCTCCTCTTGCCTGTCCTTACCTGAACGACAATTTCTAATGTGTCTAAGATGATGAGATTTGCTTCAGTAGCCAGGTTTCCATCAATCAGTGCTTCATGCTCTAACTCTGCTCTTGACCTAATACAAAATATTGCAAGAAATTTTACTTATCTTTCAAAAAGCCAGAAGTAAAAAAATGACTTAGAGATTCATTAAAACAAAGACCTTGAAAGCATTAACTTTGCTTGAACAAAAACATAAAAAAGGAAGAAAAAGGCAGTAATTCATGTATTAAAATGTTTTGTTTCCCTACATCTTGTTGACTGTATAGTAACATATACCTCTCTCCCCCTTTTTCTGACTCTCTCTGTCTCTCCTCCCCACCACAGACAGGTTCTCACCATGCAGCCCTACTGGCCTGGAATACTTATGTAGACCAGGCTGGTCGTGAATTCAGAGATTCACCTGCCTCTGCCTCACTAGTGCCACTATGTCCAGCAATATAGACATCTGTCCCCAACAACACAGTGCCACTAAGGGTATATGCATTTGTTTTGCAAAAAGCATTTTTTTTTACAGCCATTGGCAGAGACACTAGGTGGTACTAATATATACTATTGTGGTATGTAAAGCAACATTCAAAAGTATTTATTTTCAATTCCAAACATTTTCAATGTATTTAGTAAATAAAAGCACTCGATTTTTCTAAGATTTTATCTATTTTCTGCTTAGCTATTCATACAAATATTCTCAAAAGGTAATTTAACTCTTTTTTAATTTTTAGTTTTTCAGAACAAGGTATCTCTTCGTAGCATTGGCTGTCTTGGAACTCACTTTGTAGACCAGACTGGCCTCAAATTCACAGAGATCCACCTGCCTGCTTCCTGAGGGCTAGGATTAAAGGTATGCACTATCACCAGTGATTTAACTCTTAAACAAGACAGGCTGGAATCATATATTAAAAACAAAACATGAGGCAATAATGTTAAACCTGATTATAATCATTCCACAACTGTATACACATCAAAACTCACATTGTATAGCGTAAATATACTTCTTGCCAATTATAACTCTTTAGAGAGGGGGAAAAACAATTTGATGCTGAAATCAGTTGCCAAATGTCTTTTTCACAGAAAATGAGTTGGGTTAAATAGTTTTGCTGTATTTATTTATAAATGAGTTTTTAAATATGCAATGTATTTTACTAAAACATATAAAATTATTTTCTCAAATAGTTTTAAAACTAAAACTTAAACTAAATATTTATCTTCTAAGATATAAATGACTAACAGAAATAAAAAGATACAATGACTCACTTTCTTTTCGCATTTAAAATATGGCTAGCCCATCAGAACAGATTAGAAGGTCATATTACTTATCGAGCTTCTCTGTGTTCTGGCGCCAGTGAGTCATGTCCTTTCTCCACCGCAGGTTTTCTTGGCTCCCAAAGGCACTTCCAGATGGGCTCCTCTCTGCGAAAGTAAAGTCAAAATGGTATTTCAGGTGGAACACATGTACATATATTTGAAAACATACAATAAATAGTGGATATCTTTAATTATATAAAAGCATTTCTTTTTTTTAAACGATTTCTTTATTATGTACAGTGTTCTGCCTGCATGTGTACCTATACCCCAGAAGAGGGCACCAGACCTCATTATAGATGGTAGTGAGCCACCATGAGGTTGCTGGGAATTAACTCAGGACCTCTGGAAGAACAGTCAGTACTCTTAATCTCTGAGCCATCTCTCCAGCCCCATAAAATCAAATTTCTTTCAGTACAAGTGGAAGAAATGAATGGTGGTATTTTCAGTTAAAAGCTTTCACAATAATTAAGGAGAAACTATTTCCTAAAAAGGTTGTTTCTTGGTAAAACCCAATCTCTTAAGTAAGCAAAGAAAGGACCTAACATGAGCTCTATTATAAGGCTAAAAGAAATGGCCCAGTTTCCTTGAGGGTACTGAGATGTGTTGAGTTATTCTACTTACTCTCTTGCTCTCCCTGTGTGCATGGGTAGTCAGAATGGTCTCACCACACAGGATCCTGATTAAAGACTCATACAATGGCTCCTGAAACTTTTATCTCATTGGTCTGCTCATAAACTTCCACTGGGTAAGCACTCACTCACCACCTCTTCAGAAAACCTTTCCCCATCCTCCAAGATATCTTTGCCTAAGAAGTACTTGCTTAGCTTTTGCTCATAACACTGATTGTTAATTGTTAACGAGACAGGGTCTCACTCTAGCCAGGCTGGCCTGAAATGCACTATACAGTCAAAGCTGGTCATGAATTTAATATAATCCTCCTGCCTCAGCCTCCCATGTGCCAGGACAGATGTGAACCACCACACAGGACTCCATAGCATTTATTCATACAAGAACACGTTACTTGTCAAAAGTGATGTTTGTTTTGTTCTGCATTTCATAATAAAGTATCTGGAATACAGTGAGTGCACAATAAGTTTGGGTCTATAACAAAATATAATAAAGCCTGGGAAGATGGATTTATGATTACAGTGTTTGCAGTGCAAGCAAGTAAACAGGAATTCAGATTCCCAGAGCCCACACACATGTGAGGCAGATGTGGTAGTCTGCTTGTAATTTCAATTTTGGAAGTCAGAGACAGGGAACCCTTGGAGCAAGTTGGCTAGTAAGATGGTAATATTGGAGCACTTTGAGTTAACTAAAAGACCTTCCCTTAAAGAATAAGGAGGGATGACTGAGGGAATTGTCACATCAGCCTTAGTGTTCACACAGGCATGCATATGCATGCACACACACAACCTATACAGAAGCACATATATACAAACATGTATATATATACCACACAGATATGAAAAGATTAAAAAAATCTGTAACAAGATGATTAAATTCTTTTAAGAGACTCTGCGTGTGTGTGTGTGTGTGTGTGTGTGTGTGTGTGTGTGTGTGTATACATGTATGAGAGAAGGGAGGGAGAACACTCCACAAAAACCAGAAGAGGGAATTAGATTTTCTGGAGGTGAGGTTTCAGGAGGTGAGGTTGCACAATAAGCTGGGAGTTGCCTGACATTAAATGCTGGGAACCAAACTTGTATCCTCTATAAGAACAGTTTACAATCACTTCTTGGTTCTATAGGAACGGGGTGGGGGACCTCTTCCCCGAGGGCTTTAGGTCTGAAGGTATGGGTAGTCTTTTAATAGGCACCATACATTTATTCTGCATGAAAAAAGCACTGACACTGGTGGGTAAATATACAAGCATGTGATGGACTCAGATTTCAAGCTTTCAACTAGGAAATGAAGACCCCACGCTTGAAAATAATGAGACCGAGGACTGTTTGAGAGGCTGGAAGAACACTGAAAGTAGAATTAAGAGTTCACATAGGAATTTTTAAAATTCTAAGAAACAGGGATCATTTTATAGAATGACACGCAAGTCTCTATGCTTTCCTACCTTTCTTAGCTTTTTAATTTGGAGGTTTTTTTTATAGATTTATTATTATTAATCATGTGTCTGTATGTGTGTATCTGTGTACTCAAGGGCAAGTACTCACTGAGGTTATCAGATGATTATCTCCTGGGAACTGAAATTACAGGTCATTGTAAGCCATGTGATACGGGTGCCGAGACCTGAATTTGGATCCTCTACAAAAGTGTAGGAGCACATAACCACTGAATCACCTTTCCCTTATTTTGAAATGTATTTTGATCATATTTGTTATCCCCAACTTCTCTAGCCACCCCACTTCATATTCTTTCTGTCCTTTTTAATCCACTGAATTCAATTTGTGTTCCTCAAATACTCTTGGGTGTAGGGCCTACCATGGGGCATGGTCAATGTACTGGATCCTTAAAGAAAACTAGTTCTCCCACTCCTGATATCTATCAATGCTAAAAGCTCTATGTTAAGGTAGGACTTTGCTATGAAACAATCCTTTTGTACACTGTGAATATTTGTTGCTCTCATTGGTTTAATAGAGGGCTAATTGGCCAATAGCTGGGCAGGAAGCCAACAAAAGGAGAGCACAGGGATGAAGAAGTGCAGAGTCTCCAGAGACCACAGAGAAAACAGGAGATGAACGTGCCATGTTGAAAAAGCTACCAGCATGTGGTAGAGCCTAGGTAAGGAATGTGGGTCAAAATGTGAGCTTCTTAGTAACAAACCTAAACTATCTGCCAAGGATTTATAATTAGTAATAAGTCTCCAAGTCGATTATTGGGGAGCTGGAGGTCCTGAAGAAAAACCCCACCTACAAATGGCACCTAATGTCCAGCACCTACATCCACATAAGCCCTGAGAAAACTTAAATGAAGGCTTGAAAACCAGAGCCAAACACAGTTCCTAAAGTCTCTCATGCAGGATGTGACTCACAGATACATTTTTCAGCCATGGCCTGTGGGCTTGAGTCACCAGCATGAGTGCCACCAACACACTATAAGCTAAGCTGCTTGTCAGGTTTAAGGTTTTGCAAATGCAGACAGAAAAGGTTACAGATATGCAGTAAAGACATCCAGATGGGTAAACTTCTAAATGGGATACAGTGCATTTAAAAGTGTACATAGTCAGGCTGGAGAGATGACTCAGAGGTTAAGATCACTGACTGCTCTTCTAGAGATCCTGAGTTCAATTCCCAGCAACCACACGGCTTACAACCATCTGTAATGAGATCTGGTGCTCTCTTCTGGCCTGCAGGCATACATGCAGGCAGAACACTGTATACTAAATAAATAAATAAATCTTAAAAAAAACCTACATAGTCTTGGGAGAGAAAAGAGAAAGGATACAGACATTCATAGAATAGTTTAAAAATAATAGTATTTAAAGAGAGTAAAATTAAAAAAAAATAGGCCACATAGAGATGGGAAATGCTCAAGGAGTCTGGGTCCTGTAATGTTAATATGTTGCACTCATTTATTTATAAAAAAGAAGGGGTTTCTGTAATGTTAATATGTTGCACTCATTTATTTATTTATTTAAAAAAAAGAGAAGGGGTTTTTCTGTGTAGATTTTGGAGCCTGTTCTAGAACTTGCTCTGTAGAGTAGATCTTGAACTCAGAGATACCCTGCCTCTCCCTCCCAAGTGCTGGGATTAAAGGTGTGCACCACCACCATTCAGCTGCCTTCTTTGGCTAACTGTGTACAACACAGTAAGGCTTGTATTAGTGCAGATATGTATTCTACCTTTGAAAATTTATGTATTTTCTGAACACAGGGACCAGATACAAAAAGAAAGAAAGAAAGAAAGAAAGAAAGAAAGAAAGAAAGAAAGAAAGATGATCCAGGTGATCCAATATCTCAGAGCACCTCTGTTGCAGATTCCTCAGAGTTCTGCATACAAAACGGCTTCAAGATTGCTGGCTGATATAGTCCAGTCTCACAAACTACTCTAGCTAAGACTTAACCATTATCCTGATTTTCTCAAGTTTTCCACAAAGATGCCAGCACCCTCAGACAACAGGAAGCAGTCTAGAGAAACAACACTCACATTTCCAAAAGATGGGATATGGATGTTTGTCATCAATTAAGGGGATTAGTTATGAATTATTACTGGCCATGGTCTAAACAAAGGAGTTATATTCAAAGACCTTTCTATACAAAAGAAGGGATATAAAATAGAAATGATGAGATATATAAAAGGGTAGATTACTGAATCTACTTTAAATCAAGAAGCAACTATTAATCTCAAAATATCTTACATTGGTATGGATTTTGATTTATTGATACAAAATTAAAAGTTATTTTTGATATGCTGTATGTATGTTTCTACTCTTGTTTGGGGCAATCATTTAAAAATGTAATGTATAATTAAGAAATATAGGTTAGTAGTTAGTCATCTATAATAATCAAACTTATAGTCATATTAGGTATGTTTTCAAGGTTAAGCAGATATATTTAGATAGATGGTCTTCAAACACTTCAAAAACCTAGAGAATAGGGTATTTAAGATGTTTCATGACAGTGAGACACGTCTGCTCTTGGCAGCACCAATTTACTTCAAAAGAAGAAGATGGGCATTGAAGCATCTCTGTGTGGAACTTGCTTTCTTTATGGCAAAAGCTAGTCATTTGGGCAAGAAATTGTACTTGCTTCAATTGCTGATGGTATGCTGTCCAAACTGGACCAGCAGGAAGCAAAAGAAAGCAACTGCAAAACTGCCAAGATAAGATACAACAGACCTTCAAAATTCCCTTTTCTCAGACATCAGATATATTAGGCCTGTAGGACAAAGCTGGATGCCCCAACACTGCAGAGGAACTTTGGGTGACTGTTTAGGCAGCCAGAAGTCTCTATTCTTAGGTAATATCACATCCTTCTTGGGTCTTTGAGAGTTAAAGACTAAATAGTTAAACGTACAGTTTTCCTTAGTTATGATAAAAAGTAAATTAGGTATAAAACTTTAGACTCACAAAGATAAAGTATTTTCTCTAATTTTCCAAGTACAAATGGCCTGGATACTGTAACTGTAATTCTTAATAACTTTTTATTATATATAATTTTACTATGCTACAGTTTAAACCTTCCTTTTTAATTAGACAAAAGGGGGGAAATTCTGTGGAACAATCTTTTTGTACACTGTGATTATTTATTGTTCTTCTCATTGGTTTAATAAAGGGCTAAATGTCCAAGAGCTAGGCAGTTAGCAATTAGGTGGGACTTGCAGACAAAAGGAGAGTGCTGGGATAAAGAAGGGAGGAGTCCCCATCCCCAGTGGAAGCAGGAGATGAAAATGCTGTGATGACAAAAGGTACTGCCACAGGTAGAGCCTAGATAAGAAATGTAGATTAATTCAAATTGTAAGAGTTAATTAGTAACAAGTCTAAGCTATCAGACAAGCATTTATAGTTAATAGTAAGTCTCCACATCGATTATTGGGGAGCCAGCAGTCCTGAAGAAAAAGCCTGCCTACAGGACTTCTTACTCCATGCTAGGACTGTCTGGCTTGAGCTCTATTATTTCCTTTCCAGGCTGATTGTGTCCTACTCACCATTAAATTAAACACATACATTATATAAAATCTACCTATAGAAATGATTTCTGAAAGTGAAATGTCAGAAAATTTTAATTATACTGGTGTTGGTGGTGAAACACCTTTAATCCCTGCACTCAGGAGTCAGAGGTAGGTGGATCTCTGAGGACAGCATGACCTACAGAGAGAGTTCTAGGACAGCCAGGACTATACAAAGAAATCCTGTCTTTAAAGCCCCCCCAAAAAGTAAAGAAAAATCTAATTAACAATTCAAGAATTACAGTTCATAAGCCAGATGTGGTGGCACATACCTGTAATCTCAATACTCAAAAGTGAGACAGGGGGATCACCAACAGTTTAAGGTCAGACTGTTCTACATAGCCAGGTCCAGTCGTTCAGGTATAGACCACCAGACCAGACCCTATCTCAAAATAAATAATTATATAAAGGAAAAACTAAAATCCATTTACAGGTTCATATTTAACTCAATAAATACATATTAGACATTTAGTACATATTCTTTACAGAGATGACTAAGCCATTTCTGACATTACAGAACTCTTTTTTTTAAAGATTTATTTATTATGTATACAACATTCTGCCTCCATGTAT
>LOEQ01003950.1:38077-51239 GCA_001685075.1 Bramus lutescens
GGACCACTGGAAGAGCAGCCAGTGCTCTTAACCTCTGAGCCATCTCTCCAGCCCAATACAGAACTCTTATCAATATTAGTATTTATGTCATTTTAGCATTTACAAATGCTAGCACATATATTATCATCACAAAGATGATAAAAGCAGGTAGTTACCCTACCTTCTAAATACTGAAAACAATTACAAAGTGAGGTGAGGAAAAGGAAGTTGGGAGATTAAGTATCATGGCCATGGTGATATGGTTAGTGGAAGCCAACCTAGGAATAGAAACAGGCTTCAACATGGAATAAACTATTTTTTTCTACCTCACATGTGAGTCTGTGTGCAACATTTTAAATTAATATACACAATATATTAATTTACAGTGCAAAATGAAACATTTAACAATAAAGGGGCATGTTACATAGAATGACCTCTGTTATCACTGTGGGTGATGACATACTGTTGTGGGCTTACCCTCCGTAAGAAGTGTGCTACTCTCAAAGACAATGATAATGGAGGAAGCTACACATGTCTATACAGAGGATACACATAAACATCTGTCCTTTATGTTCAGTTTTGCCCCGAATCTAAACTAAAGAGTCTGTTTTAAAAAGGAGTGGGATTGAATGCCATTGATACCTACACAAGGACAGTAGGCAAAACTGAGACCATCCATAGCTAACTAGGACACACTTATCATTTTAATTAGAATTTCAAATAGCATCTTCAGAGAAGCAACTATGATGTTGATTCAGTTATGTTCAAAGTGTTTCTAGAAAGTCACTGTGGACTTGCAGCAACAATGACTACAGAACACAATCCTAGGAACTGACACATTCCTCATCAAGAGTAGCTGCACCTACCGAGCTGCCCTCGGCTCCGCCGCACCATTTCCTGCCTGGCACCGATGCTTCCCAGAATGGCTTCTTCAAGCTTGGCTCTCATATCTTTTGATTTCTTAAAGGTCAAACTATTCATCCTTTCAAACACCTTTTTCCCCTAAAATTTAACAGCAGAAGAGGCATTGAGAACATTTCCTTCTTCCTTTTCACATTATTTTACTTCCTTGTAAGTTTCAATGGTCTAATAGCTACTTACTTTGTACTCAAAACAAGATACACATAGATAAAGCAGATCCAGCAGCCGGTTCAGCTGTAGGACAGAGAGGTCTGTAAACCACTTCTGCAGAACAGTTTCATCTGCGTTCTTGAGAACCCAGAGCAGGCAGATCAAAAGGCTGCGGCTTGATTCTGCTGAGAAGGTGGTATGTTGCCTGCCGCTCTGAAAACAGAAGAGCAGCATGAGCCCCACGGACCAGTGATCATTTCGCTCTTGTTGACACACACCTATAACTCCAAGACTTGGGAGACTCGGGTAGAAGAGCTCCAAGTTTGAGAAAGTTTGAGCTACCTAACAAGTTTCAGACATATGATATCATATGAACAAATAAATACTACTATAAAATAGAATTTTCTTAAAAATGAACTACTCTAAAGAAACCATTTGATTTAGATAACACATGGGAAAGCCAGCCATAAAGAATCCTAAAGTCTGAAGTTTAATGAATGGCAGTAGACACTGGCTTTATTGTAGTAGAACTGCCAGCAGAGAACAGAACAGGTAAGAAAAAGCATAAAGATAAAATAAAGTTTCTAATATTAACACCCAAAGAACATATCATAGGATGTCAGAGATGGTAAAAACAAAGGAGCAAAGCAATTAACTCAGAAAAGTTGTAGGAAGGATAAAAACTAATAATGTTTATAAGGTTTAGAGGAACACTGTTTCTTGAAAATAGTCACTGACATAAAGGGAGGAAGGCTTAACTCACACTCTGGTGATTTGAATGAGAATGTCCCCCACAGTCTCAGGCATGTAATCACTTGGTTCGCATTTGGTAAAACCATTTGAGGAAGTTTAGGTGGTGTAGCTTTGGTGGAGGAAATACATCACTGGGGGCAGGCTTTGAGAGTAAAAGCCTTGAGCCATTTCCAGTTTGCTTTCTCTGCTTTGTGCTCATGGTTGAGATGTGAGCTCTCAGTTTCCCGTTTCTGCTGGTGTGCTTCTGCTGCTGTCATGGACTCCTACCCTCTGGAGGTTTATGTTAAAATAAACTCTCTCGTCTTTAAATTGCCTTTGGTCATACGTTTTATCACATCAACAGAAAAGTAATTAATATACAGATAGAAGAAAATGCTATTTTTATTTATGGAATATAAGGATGAAAGGTATTTTCAAAGTGTGATCTACATCAGGACATACCAATGAATTATAAATGAAAACCAAAGCATATGAACTTATTTATAGCATCAATGACTAAGGATCTTATCTATTTCAGTTATTGTACTAATCCCTTCTCACATACTATTTTAGTACTCCCAAAATGTTACAAAGTAAGTTGTCCCATCTCAATTTCATAAATAAGAACAGAGAACAATAATGATGCTGATAAAAGTAAAATATGAAATGTGCTAAGCACTGTGCTAATAAATTTACTGCACTTTCACATCAGTCTTATGAGATGATATTAACTATTAGTTTTCTTAAAAGGTAAGATTTTAGTTCTAGCTAACCAGACCCCAAAGCCTGTGCTTCTTACCCAAGTAATTACTTAAAAATTTACTAAAAAACAAAACAAACAAAACCCCAAAGAGATTACTGTGAGGAAGGATCTGTGAAAGGTAGACATACTTGACCACCACGGACATGATTGTACTTGTCTCCATAATCTTCCTTCTGTTCTGGCTAAAAATGATGGTAGCAACTAATACAAATACTTACTCAGTCCTAAGCAGTTCACTGAGCACTATATGCATAGTAAGTCATTTATCTCTTGCCAATTCTCAAAATGATAAATATTATTACTCATCCATTTTTACAGCAAGAAAACAGAGTCATCACAAATATTCTGTAGTCACAATGGACTTGATCCACATTCAGTGAATGCAGTTCCAGATAACAAGCTCTTATCCTCACTGCCTCTCAAGTAGACAATCAGCAAGGACCATACTGGATGTGGGGACAAGGGAGACAAATTTATTCTTCCAGTTAGTAGCACATGTTTAGAAAGACAGTGTGATTTTGGTATATATGGGAGGACAAACAGTTGAACAGAACAGAAATAGAAAGCATGAAAAGTATCCCGTGAATTCTGAAAATGTGATCTATGACAGCATGCAGTGTGGTTTGGTGATGGGACAATGGACTATTTAATAAATGGTATTGGGACAAATGATTCCTCTACAGGGGAAAAGAGTGGATTCCTACCTTGTATCATTCCATAAAAAAATTAATTTCAGATAAAGAATTTAAATGGGAAAGGCAACATTTAAAACCATTGGGAAAAAATGCCTAGAAGAACATTATAGTTAATGCTAACAAAAGGCACAAGCCACCAAAAATATATTAACAACTTTAATTTTGAATTGTTAACTACTTCGTTATCAGAACAATGAAACAAAAGTCTTGTAGACCAACAAGGAGAAAGGTCTAAATCTCAACTGCTGGGTAAAAGCAGCATAAACAGACAAAACCCAGTAAAATACAGAATATTTAAATAGAAGCCATGGCAAATACAGGGCACTGTAACTAAAAGAACAGTCTTCAGATCTGTGTCTGTTTATAAAAGTGGACCATATACTAGACCTAAAAGTAGCTGTGGGAAAGACAACATCTTGACTGAAATCTAGATGCACATTCTCTGACCATGAGACCAAGTCATGAGCAGAAAGAAAAGAGTAACTGGAAATTTACAGCTAGAAACTTAAAGGTTGCTCTTTTTAAAATAGACAAAAATCACTAAAGATCACAATGATCTTCACAGAAGTTTTGAGCCAAATAATGAAAATGCTATGTGTATAAACAGCAACAGTTAACTAAAGGAAGGACAAAGAAAAACTAACAGGTGTAAAATACATATCAAGGAAGAAATGACAGAGGTTATTGAGTTAAACATTTATCTAGAGTTAGAAAAAGAACATCCAATAAACAAAAAGGAAAGCAAAGGAGCATGAGTACACACCAAGAACAGAGGCAGCAAGAGACAAACATGCATCAGAATGAGCATCAGCACCCCAAGCTGCTACTTCATAACAACCAGACACACATCTCCAATGTCTTTTTCCCTTTGACATCGTTGGGACAAAGTCTCACTATGTAGCTGACCTCAAAGTTGCAATCCTCCAACCTTAGCCTCTCTAGTGCTGAGATTACAGGCATGAATGAACATGTATAACCACTCAAAACTGCTGAGGAGACAATGAGAAAAAAAAAATACAAAATGCTAGTCATAGAAATAAAATGTTAACATTAATTACAAATGGGGTAGACATGAGAAAGATCACACTAAACATTTAGAACAACTTTATATGCCATAAAATTTGAATAAATTTTTAATAGAATACAATTTATAAAAACCAGCATAAGAAGAAACTAGAAAATAGCCTCATAGCCATAAGAAATATATATAATGTGAAAAAAATTTTAAAAATCCCCAACATCCACTCCTACAGTGCAGGCACAGAAAGAAGACAGCTTCTTCAAGATTCCAGGGAGGAAGGTGGTGTGGGAAGTCCTTCTGTATATATGTTGCTTTTCTTGGTTAATGAATAAAGAAACTGTCTTGGCCTGTGATAGGGCAAAGGAGTAGAACTAGGCAGGGAAAACTAAACTGAATGCTGGGGAAAATAAGGTGAAGTCAAGGAGAAGCTATGTAGCCTCATGAGAGACAGAACAGAACCTTTCCAGTAAGCCACAGCCACAGGGAGATACAGATTACTAGAAATGGGTTAAATTAAGATGTAAGAGTTAGCCAATGAGAAGCTAGAGCTAATGGGCCAAGCAGTAATTTAACTAATACAGTTTCTGTGTGATTATTTCGGGCACAAACAAGTGGCCTGCTACTGAATGACACTTAAAAGAAATCCCACACTAGCTCAGAATTGAGTATAATAGAGGGTTATTTATTTGGGGGCAGACTCACAGATCATAATCCTCTGCTGGAATGGGAAACAGCAACCAAATCCCACAGCCGGAAAAGGAGCCGGAAACACACTTTACATAGGCATATATAGTATAAGAGGCCACGTCCAAGTAGGCGGGTAATGTAAAGGCTACTAGCAGTAGGAATTCCTACAGCATGCTACAACAGGAAGGGATCTAATCTCAAAAAGAAACTCTTAGGAGAAGAGAACCAAAGAACAAACTCTCCGGCCCAAGTCAACTGCTAACCTAGCTTTGATCTCAAACTCCAAAAGAACACTCTGAAAGAGGGGTATAGACAGAATTACTTAAGAGCATAAATATGTAAGTCCTAAATAAAACACAAGCAAAATAAATAATCAATATACCGTTATAAAAGTCTGAACTAAATTCAGGATTTCAAGCTTGTCTTAACAATTAACTTTAAAAGTCATTAGTGGTGGCCCATGTGTTTAATCTCTATGTTCAAGAGGCAGAGGAAGGTAGCAATCTATGAGTTTAAAGTCAGCCTGGTCTACACAAGTTCCGCAGCTACACAGTGAGATCCTGTGTCAAACATCATCAAACAAACAAAAAACAAAAAAACAACACAAAAAAAAGATTACAAAGTTAAACAATTTTCTCATCTTAATGACTAAAGAAAAATAATGAAAGTTTATAAATGTTTGTTTCATTTAAAAAGGGTTGTTTATAAGTGATTAATGGTCATGGTCAATTTCTAAAAAAAAAGGGCGATATATAGAGATGAAAATTTTTCATTGGTATGGATCTTAGTCTACTCATACAAATTTAAGGTTGATTTTGTTACACTAGGTATATGTATTTCTACTCTTGTTTAAGGTATTATGTTTGTGCAGCTCATTTAAAAATGTAATGTATAGTTAAGAAATACAGAGTAATAGTCATTTATAATAGTCAAACTTGTTTGTAGTCATGATAGTTAGGCTTTCTAGATATACAGAAATATATTTCAGATGGATAGGTATTCTTCAAACCTTTCAAAAACCTACAGAACATGGCATTTAAAAGGTTTTAAGAACTTAGACTTTTCTTAACAATGAGACTTATTTGCTTTTGGCAATAGCAAGTAATTCAGAGAGGTTGATGGTCATCTAAAAGGCTCCTTATGGAGTTTGCTAGCCATTTGGGCAAGAAACTGAGCTTGCCTGGACTGCTTTATGGCATGCTATATGAACTGGATATGCAGGACCCACAGAAAAGTGACTGCTGAACTTTCCAAAAGATGCGATGATCCTTCAGGGTTCCTACTTCACAGAAGAAACTGCCAGACATTCTGCATGATACAGAAGAAAACATCTGACAAACTTTGTCATTACGAGGCAGAACAGATCTTCAAATTTCCTGCTTCACTGAAAAGTTTGCCAGATATTATGTATGGGTCTGTAGGCTGAAGATGGATGCCCCAAAGTTACAGAAGAACTTTGGTTACTGTCCAGGTAGCAAGATTTATCTGTCAATTCTAGAGTTCTGGAAGTTGCTTACAATGCATCTCCTGTTTACTAAGGTAATATTATATCCTTCTGGGGTCTTTGAAGAGTTGAAGACAGACAGTTACAGTTTTCCTTAGTTATGATAAAATATAAATTAATATAAGTATTGCAACTGTAATTCTTGCCTGATAACTGTTTTGTATATGTAATTTTACTATGTTAAAGTTAAAAACTTCCTTTTTAATTAGGCAGAAAAAAGGGAGATGATATAGGATGTACTTCTGTATATGTGTTGCTTTTATTGGCTGTTTTGGCCTTACCGAATCGTCTCATTTCGGTCCACCCTTTAGGTTTGTCTGATATAGAGAGAAGAGGCGGAGTCAAGGAGACACCATGTAGCTGCTGAAGGAGAAAGACACCAGCAACCATCTAGAAACTTACCAGTAGGCCATGAACTTGTGGTGATACACAGATTAATAGAAATGGGTTAATTGAAGATGTAAGAGTTAGCTAGAAATATGCCAAGTCATTGGTCAAACAGTGTTGAAATTAATATTCAGGTCTGAGTGGCCAGGAAATGAGTGAGCGGTCTCTGCCTACATACATTCCCTATGTTCCCTTTTAAGAGGGCCCTGCCTCCCCTTTTCTTCTCTTCTGCAGCTCCTGTCCCCAGAGGCTGCTCTCCCCTCTCCTTTTCCCATTCCCTTTCCCTTAATAAACTCTCCATATGAACTGCTGCAATGGCATCTTTCTCTCTTGCTCAGCTTTTTTATTTTATTTTATTTTTTTAAATTACAACACCTACTCCATAGCCACCCCCGTGTTAGGGGAGAAAAAAAAAGACACAAATCTTCACAGATTACTCTGCAAAATTTAAAAGACATGAAATTTAAAGATTAGTGGATAATTTGAGAATATTTCTTAGAGCTGATAAAGTGGGTTTTTAAAATGAGGGAAAGGAGCGCATCAAATAAGGTGCTTTACAAAGTTCTGAATGACAAAACACAGCGCTGCATCCTATAAGCCCAAGGTTAGCAGTTTTTCAAACAACTTGGTAACTGGCAGATAATATTCTGTTAATGTTTTCATAGAGCTCAGCATAATTTGCATTGGTTAATACAAAAACCTCAGCAATAGATACCTCTTTGTATATATTTGGTATTCCAGAAAAACAGAACAAAACACCAAACTTATATAAGTGGTTCATTTTACCGTTGAAGTGAGAAGGAAACTGCCAGGCCTTGTTAGCTGAGGGACTGACGTTCCTGCGATTGCCATGGCAACTGTCTGGCTTATCATGTTCCCACTCTCACTATCATAATCATCAGGGGCTATACAAATTGGTCTACCTCGTTGATTGTGTGTTTCTGAAAGGGAAAAAAGGAAGAAAACTTTAGGTCAGCTTACTTCACATGAACTCCTCACAGGTTAGAACACCCAAAGCCAAAAATGCATGTATAAATTTTATTCTTACCAAACTCAACCACTAATACTCTGTATTAACTAGCAGCCTTACTGATAGCATGAGACCGGTAGCAGCGAGAATAGGTGCCTTCCGAC
Organism: Bramus lutescens; assembly: GCA_001685075.1. Classification (NCBI taxonomy): domain Eukaryota; kingdom Metazoa; phylum Chordata; class Mammalia; order Rodentia; family Cricetidae; genus Bramus; species Bramus lutescens. Next base: position 46,051 of record LOEQ01003950.1, read on the forward strand.
TGTGTTCTGCTTTCAGAGACGATTAGCGCCACAGCACTTTAAATCTGCTCTTGACACTTCAGCTCACTTGACAGCCAAGGAATAGATAGTTATATGGTATTACAGTACTACAGTGTGAGCCAGAACTAATTCATGCTGTGTTTTAATGCTGCATTTTATATCTAATTGTATGTCTCTTAACTGTGAGGGCCATCATGTAAAAATAGACTCTCATTTTTAAAATGAACTTTCTTTAACTTTCAAAATAGATTTAAACATATTGTGGTACAAAATAGTTTTTAACTATTCTTTATATTTTATCATTTATTACATATCTGACCTTTTCTTGATTTTTTTGATGACATTTCCAGACTATGTAGCTTGTCTGAGTTTTTTAAAATGGTAGCAATCTTGAATTTTTTTGCAGTTTAAATCCATGTTTTCAAGACTATCAATTTTTATCAAGATTAATTTCTTCACTATCATTTTTATCATCAAAATTAATTTCTTTTTAAGTTTTTAAACATTAACTTTTTTCTATTTCAGTACTTTTTAGTGGAAACCTAAACTGACTAGTTACAAAGAAAGATCTAACGGCATAAACATTCCTGCCTTCAGACCAGAAACACTTCAGTGACCCTAATCCTGGGAGGTTACAATGCCAATATCTTACAGACAAAGAGTTATTTCCCGATAATATCAGGAACCCAGGAAATGGTTTTTTACTTCATTAAAATGAAAGTACTTTACCATGCTGGTTGCTAGCTTAAATACTGTACAATCTAAACTGCGTATTTAAGTACCTTTCAAACAGTCAAAGTAAGGGAAGGAAACACTACAGGTTCTAGCTTTTAGTGAGCAGCATAGTCTCAACATACTAACCTGGAATAAACATAATTCTTTATATGCAGGTGAATATTAATTTTCATTACTCATCTCTATGAATAAAGCTGGCGATAGAAGTCAAGTACTATTCTCTCTTAACAGGCACAGTTACACATGCATAAAATAAAGGTGTGCTTTCTAGAAGGCAAATATGAACTGCTATAAACTCATGGTAATTTACGCTAAGATCATCTCAGGGATCTCACAATGAATCTTGTCAAATACACAAAAGTCTCTAACAACAAAGTTAAACATAGTTATTTAAAGAGTATTTTTATGGGGGTGCATTTAAAAAATAATTTTTAAATTATTTCATTTTATTTTTTATATGTCTGGGTGTTTTGTCTGCATGTGTACATGTGCACCTCACATGTCCCTGGTGCCCAAAGAGATCAGAAGAGGATACTGGATCACCTAGAATTTATTGGTCTTATAGCAATAGTACCATGTGAGTACTGGGAATCAAACTGGAGTCCTCTGCAGGAACAGTCAGTGCTACTAATCATTGAGCCTCTAACTTCTTTAAATTTTTTTAACCTTAAAAGACATTTTCTACAACTTTTAGACAAGCTTTGAAAACTGCTTTAATTATACTAAGTACCTGTAAAATCGTATAGCTGAGGTACAGTTTCCATGATGATACCAATGAGAGGAAGGTACAACATTGCCACCCGAGCCTTTATCTGAGGGTCAGAGTACCGTGGGTCAGAGTCATGACTGGAAAGTAAGTTGTGCACCATACTGATGACTTTCTTATGCAATCCAAACAGTCTATTTGAAGAGATGAAGAAGCAGCAATGAGGTCACAGAGATTAGTCATGTCTTCAAAACAAATAGAAAGTAATGGCACTCAATCAATCTTTTTCTAATTACATAACTCTGCCAGATATATTTTTGTGTGTTCTTATAAAATACTCAGTTTAAATCAAATAAAATACACAAATTTCAAAACAGTATAAAGTAAATATTGTAGGAAAAGAAAGCATTTCATCAGTTCACTTAAGAGTAAAACCAAACCCTTTGATGTAACTCCTTACTAGTGTTTCCAATTGATAACGAACATAAGAGTACCAGTTTCAACAAAATGTAAGCATTATTATTGTGTGTACTGAAATAGAGGCCGCACATGTGCCATGGTGCTGTGTAGAAGTCAGGGGACAACTTTATGGTGTCAGTTTCTCCTTTCACCTTTCCATGGGTGCTGGGGCTTAACTACGACTGTCAGCTTGCACAGCATACACTTTACCTGTTGAGCCATCTCACTGGCTCGGTAGTCACAATTCCGAAGCAGGTTTCAGGTAGCTTTAACTTTTACTTCAACAAATTAGATCTTTTCACATTCATCAATAATGTATTATTTCCTCTATTTTTATTTTTTATGTGTACTTAGCGCTAGTATACGCATGACTCTTTGTGTGCATGTGTGAGGCCCAAGTGTATGTATGTATGAGTTGTAGATGTATGGAGATCAGAGGTGGACATAAGATTATGTCTTCCTTAATTGTCCTCCAATTCATTTTTTTGAGGCAAAGTCTCCCACTGACCCATATGTTGAGATTATCATAGATTAGCTGGCCAGTGAGCTGCAGGAAATTTCCTATCCCCACCTTCCCTGAGCTAGAGTTACAGATGTTATGATTTGTCTGTGGGTGCTGGGAATCCACACTCAGATCCTCATGAGTCAACGGCAACCCCTTTACTGAAGGAGCGAGCCATCTACCCTTCCTCCATTCCTTTTTCTCTTCCCTGAAAGAAAAACCCTCGATCTGACAGACCATATGATCAAAACGCTGGGGGTGTCTTTGGCCGTCTCTAATTTTAACTGGACTTCTTTGCTGATGAACCTCATTTAAGCCCTACAGATTTCTCTAGACTCTAATCCTTGTTTTCAACTAAGCAAGTACTCTAACAAGGGTTCCTGTGCTCTTCCCACACACACCTGTCGTCTTCATAGACTCTGACTATCCAACCATTCTAATTAAAGCACATCCACTCCAGCTCCCACGGCCCATAAACTGTAGCAAGCAGCAGCTTCAGTGCCTGTCCTTTGTCTTCTTCCTTTTTTTTTTTTAAATTTATGTGTTTGTGTAAATGTGATGTGTAGAGGGTGGGCCTGAAGGTCAGCAGGGGGCATAAGATCCCCTGGAGCTAGAGTTACAGTGGTTGTATGATGTGGGATTCCCCTCTATATGCTTTATGTTTTATTGCCATTGGTTAACGAATAAAGCTGGTTTGACCGAAGGCTTAGCTGAGTAAAGCCAGGCAGGAAATACAAAGAGAGTAGATAGAGTCAGGAAGACACCACGTAGCTGCTCAAGAAGCAAGAGGTAAGAAACCATGAGTCTCATGGTAAAATACATAATAACAGAAATGAGTTAATTTAAGATGTAAGAGCTAGCTAGAAATACGCCAGAGACATCAGTCAAACAGTGTTGTAATTAATATAGTTTCTGGTGATGACTCAGGTCTGGGCAGCCAGGAATGAAGGAGCAGTCTCCATCTACAGTTGTGAACCATACAGCACAGGTGCTAGGAACCAATTTCACATTCTCTTCAAGAGCAGGAACTGCTTTTAACAGGTGAGCCAGCTCTCCAACCCCCAAACAGGTCTGTCCCTGTACTTGTAAAACACTCTCTTTTTCTTTTCTTTTCTTTTTGGGTCTCAGAAAAAGTTGTATTTCTCCCAGAAAGTGCTCTCCCTGTGTTGTCAGTGAATCTCATCTCCCTTCAACACTTTCAATGACCATCCTTACCAAATTCTTCCCTTGTTTCAAGCAAGCTTTTCATATTTTGAAAGCACATCTTAATTTTTATTATAGGTTTACTTATAAAATATACATTCAAATATTGTCCAAACCACACGGGTTCACAGATGTCTCTGTGTGACACTTTTCCTATCTGCTCCCCTTTGTCACATCCTCCCGAAGAAGCCAATCCCAATGCTGATTCTTTTTATTTTCACTCACTCTTTCCCAACAAGCTCCTCCCCTACTTCCCTGTCTTCCTGCATGTGTCCCATTGCACTTAATGAGCATGAACAGTTGGGGGTTCCCAGGCTCAGTTTCTGAGCTTCTGCTGTTTACATTCTCACCATAATGATTTTCATGCCCAGACAGGCACTCCTACCCTGTCAGCAGCTGTCACACCCAGACTCCAACATGCCTAAACTGTTTTTATGAAGTCTTTTCATGTATTTTATTATTCAATCACATTAAAGTATTAAATGTATAATCATCTAATACTCAGTGCTGATGACCGACCCCTGAGTTTTGTGTAAGCCACACATGCTCCCTCTGAGCTGATGCCCCGTTCATGCTGTTTGAATTAAGGTGCATCAGCTCCTGTTTCCTGATTCCTTCTTTGAGTTCCTGCCTGACATCCCTTCATGATGGACTGTGATCTGGACATATAAGTTTCCAAGTTTCATCACAGAAATAGAAATGACAGCTCTTTAGAACACGAGAGGATCTGTGCCTCTATTAGACTGTTTCATGGCCAGCTTTCCTGCTATAAAGAAAGTTCATAACAAGCACATTTTTGGCCAATTACAGAACATATTAGTTCTAATCAAGGAATGATTCTTAGTACTTAACAATTAAGTCAAAGGACAAGCACTCGCCTTAAGGATCTGGGCCAATGTATCCTGCACAGAATCTCTGTCTAAACCTGCAAGAATGTAACAAAGGCATATGACAATCTTAGGGTCATTAAGCACTGTTCTGAAATTCAACTACTAAATCCCAAAGGTAGAAATGAACTTGTCACATTCAAGCTAAAAGGTTAGAATGGTTTCCCTTTGATGAGCTGAGCCTCTAGTTACTGAGAACATTAGACAAGCTCTACGACTACAGCACAGAGCAGGAAGCACAGGAGACAGTTGGCTCTCTAGCTCATCCTCTAATGGAGGGACACCTGATAAATCTCAAGGAAGCAGTTTGCAGAGAGAAAACAAGACTATGCGGCTAACAATGACTGTGGCAAGGACAACACGGCTATAATTTAGTGGGGAGTGAGAATCTCCACAGGAACATTCTGTCTTGAGAGAAGGTCTGAGAAACTACAAGCAGGAAACGGCTATAGGAAGACCCTAGATAATTCAAGTACTGCTTTGGGCAGAGAAAAATGCAAGCATCAAGGCCCAAATGTATGAATGAACTTGTCACATTTAAGAAACAGACAATAGCAAGGCATGGCTTTGAGGATTATTATTAAAAGTCTTGGTTTTATTCTAAGTGGTATTTAACTTACAAGAAAAGAGAGAGGATAACTTTAAGCTATTACAAATAATGCTGCTATGAACATAGTTGAACAAATGCTTTTGTAGT
>LOEQ01003950.1:51322-78033 GCA_001685075.1 Bramus lutescens
CAAAGTGGTTGCACAAGTTTGCATTCTCACCAACAATGGATGAGTGTTCCCCTTACTCCAAATCCTCTCCAGCAGCATAAGCTATCATCAGTGTTTTTGATTTTAGCCATTCTTACAGGTATAAGATGCTATCTCAAAGTTGTTTTGATTTGCATTTCCCTGATAGCTAAGGAAGTAAAACATGTCCTTAAGTATCTTTTGACCATTTGAAATTCTTCTGTTGAGAAACCTCACAATGGACTGAGTGGAAGGAGGGAGAGTATGAGCAAGGAAGTCAAGACCATGAGGGGTTCACCCACTGAGACAATTTGCCTGAGCTAATGGGAGCTCACCAACTCCAAATGGACTGGGAGTGAATGAGCATGGGGTGGAACTAGTCCCTATGAATGTGATTGACAGTTGGGGCAGACTGAGGGCCAATGACAATGGCACTGGAATTTATCTCTGCTGCATGTACTGGCTTTTTGGGATCCTATTTTCTTTGGATTGTATACCTTGCTCAACCTTGATGTAGTAGGAAGGGCCTTGAACTTTCCACAGGGCAGGGTGCTTTGCCCTCTCTCAAGATTGGAGGGAGTGGGGATAAAGGTGTGTGGAGGGAGTGGGAGGAGGGGAGGAAGTGGAAATTTAGATTGGCATTTTTTAAGTAATAAAATTTAAAAATACTTTAAGCAAGTTCATGGCATAATCTTACCCCATTTTAAAAAGACTATTCAGGCTACTTGGTATCGCATCAAAAATGATTTGGGAAACACAATTAGTTCCAGTAGAATCAGGGCTGAAAAGACAGGGCTGAACTTGGGATATGTTTTGGAGAGCTGCAGACTTTGCTAATGAAGAGGGCGCAGAGAAGAGAAGGAAGAGGAGGAAACAAACCAGAATAAAGCTAAGGCTAAGCTGATATGCTCTTCTAATACGTAGCACACAGGCTACGGAGTCTAAATACACAAAGAAAGGCGACAGTAAACACATCATTACTCATGGGACTCAAGAGAAACCTTTCCAAGAGCCAAAGATCAACACATTCTAGCTCCAAGAAGAGTCAGTAATGAATTCCTTCATAAGCCAAATATTATTACATATAAACCCTACTTTAATAGAATTGATTGTTGATGTGGAAAGGAACATCACTGCAGGAATTGCCTATCCTTTATATGAGACATTACTGAAATCTAGACAGCATGCATTTTCCTGCCATCCATCCTAATTCAAAGAAAACTATGCTCCCCTGGGAATCAGAAGAAGCTGACTGTCCAGTTTCAGCACCAGAGTCTAGCTAGGTCAGCTCTGTCACTTCAAACGGCCAGTTGGCATGTTCGTTTGACTCTTCAAAAAGACAACATTTAATTAGCTCATAGCTTTCCTCAATAGAGGAAGCCTGACAATGAATACTGCTTAGCAACACAGCTGGGTATAATATTCTCATCCTGTGTGCTGTGGCAAACAATCCATGTCTGGTGTAAGGTCACATGCGAGCAGAACTGACCTAATCCTTTCAGCAACCTGCGCAACTTTGGGGATGCCATCCATCAGGATAACCAGCTGAGCCCCATCAGGTCAGGCCACTAGAAAGATTTATACTTGCATGCAAAAGGGAGTCATTCCCCTTTTCCTGACAGTCATAAATGAAGAGATTATTTAATCCTAACTCAGTGGAAACCATCCTGCAGTCAGAGTAGAGCTGACTATTCTTACAGCAGAAACATGAAATTAATGAGCTGAAGACTGAGTCACACAAGAAATCTCTTCCTACTAAATATGAGTAAATTTATTTCTTTGAAAAAGCCAATATGAAGAAGAATTTTGTTTCTTACAACTGAAGCCATCCTGCCCAAATAAACACACCAGAAACATAACTCAAAGTCCTCAAAAACGGACAGCTTTATTACTGCCTTCAAATGACATTGTCCTCTTCTGTCAAATGTAAACCAGGAAAGCTCTTGCAGACAGAACAGGCAGGCATGGCGTCTCTCTCGGCCATGTGAACTCTTCTCTCTGGACAGAATCTACGCAAACCCCTACCCCACATGCACCTACAGAACTGCACAGTTATGGTGAAAACTAATTCTTTAAAATATATTCCACATATAGGTTCTCATTATTTTAAAAATATAAATCTTTCATTTGCAAACAGTCTGGCCTTTTAAAATTTATTCAGTATCAACTATGTCCCTGATGTAATAACTACAGACTTTGTCTTTCATCTCTTAAGCAGATCAAACATCCACTAAAAGCCTATTTAAGGTTGTATGATTTTGTTTCCTGGACTTCTTGTATGATATGTAACTGCAGGTTAAACTTAAGATGATCAGACCATCAAAAAAAATTTTTGTTTTAACTCAAATGAACCATAATACAGTTTTGGTTTCTAAATAGCTTCTTTTAAAATTAGTTTGTGTGTGTGACTGTGTATTGAATGAGCACATGAATGCAGGTGTCCATAGAAGCTAGCAGAGGTGTCAGGTCTAACAGCAGAAATTTTAAAAAGAATAGGGTAAGTTTTAAGATAAAATACTACACAGTAGGATGGCCAATTATAAATTTTTCTTATAAGGGATTAAATAAAAACTAGCCTATTTTCCTTAACTGAAAACTGCCTACTGTTATTTTAACAGATAGTCCACATAATAATATACACAACTGTTTCTTATACTATTAAAAAATGCTACTGATAAACCATAATATACCATTAGTGTAGATAAATCTCAAACTCAGGGATGATTAAATAAAATATAAACACCATTCATACAAAAAATAAAGTATATAAACCTCAGAGCATAAACAAGCATAAAAAATAGACAGAAATAGTACTAAAATCTTAGCAAGATCTGTTCCACTTTCCAAAATCAAACTGATATTCTACAAGGCAAAACAGGTCTACTCACCCTTCAGCATCAGGGTCTAAAATGAGCGCAAGTTCCGTTAACACGAGGCCTGCCAGGTAGTGCTGCTGGCGGAACGGCAAGGACAGTTCAAACATATTTGCGATCTTCTGGTCCTGCACGTTTGTGGAAAATCCAGAACTCTGTTGGGGGTAAGGTAGAACTCAACTGTTGACAGCTGTGCAACAAACATCCTACAGTTGGGGTATTGCAACAAATGAAACGTGACATTATTATGCCAGACAAAAGTTACGCCAGAGAGTTCACAGAAAAGTGACAGCTCTTACTTTGGGTATGGGAGAGTATGGTGACAGTTCTTTATTTCTGTTACCAAACATAGAAGATTGACCTAGTCTGGAGAATTCTACTTGGGGACTGCAGACCTTAGGAAGAGGATTCATGGATGCACAAGATGAAGGCTGACTTCAGGCAGAAAGTGCTCAGGAAAGTGGCTTGTTCAAGTCATAAATTTGTTAAATGGGAGGTGGGATCTTGCTATGCTGGGCTTTGAATTCAGCCTACAGCCTCAGCATTCCAAACAATAAAACAATTTTATTACTAAAATTAATAAACTAAAAGTTTAATTTTGCTTTTCTCATTGAAATTCCATTTGCTTAATATTTTATTCTTAATCAACCACTATTCTGGCAGCCTCTGAAGGGGAGAGATGGAAGTGAACATCAATGCTGTAAATGCCCTCACCCTACCATGGCACTTGTTTTCTAGAGAAATTTCAAATATCACTTAAGCCATATTTCATATGTCTTTGGAATTATCATCATCTAGTGGTTTCTTCACCAAATCTCCAGAAATTGTAGTGTTAAAAAGTTTTTATCATTCAATATTCATGGCTACCCATGTATATGTATATGTACATGTATGTATATCTAGTTGTGTACGTAAAAGTGAACAAGCAAGAAATCCTATGATTATTCACAGGTAAATGTCATGTAGTAAGGAGGTTTCAGGAAAGGTACCTGTTGTGGAACAATCTTTTTGTACACTGTGAAGATGTGTCACTCTGGCTTAATAAAAAGCTGAACAGCCAATAGCTAGGCACAGAGGACTCTGAGGAGAAGAAGGGCAGAGACACCAGGAGACATAGACAGAGCAAGAAGCCTGGGCATTACAAAGTAACAATAATTGAACCACTTTAAAGAATATAGATTTAAAAATATGGTTTAATTTAAGCTATAAGAGCTAGTTAGAAACAAGCCTAAGCTACTGGCTAAGCTTTCATAATTAAAAATAAGTCTCCAGGTTGTTTTTTGTGAGCTGGCAGCCCAAAAAAATAAAAATTCTGTCTCCAGTTACCTATGACTGATTTGGCTCTGGCTATTTAGCCACATCTTTGGAAGAAGACAGAAGAAAATGCAAAGGGCTACATGTGTCCATTAGGGAGGCAGAAAGATGTGGGAAGTAGGTTGGTCCAGGAGATGAACTGAAAAGATGAAATTAAAAGTTTTGGCTGGCTAATATTTCCAGTTTATGTACGTGAGGTCTAATTTTGTTTGTTTGTTTATTTATTCATTTATTTATTCACTTATTTTTAACGAACACGTCAGATCAACCCAGTCTAGGTAACTGCACCCGGGCATTCCAAACCACAGAAATAGGATTAGGGAATGTGTAAGATCAACTCTAACATCAGACATTAGGAGGTACTAAAAAAACAGCTTTCCAACTCAGGAATAATATAACATGTATATTTTATTAGGGGGAAGGAAAAATATTGGCTTTCTTGATACCACAATTATAAAATTTTAATCTTTTCATCTTCAAAGAAACGATTAGTTGTCAAAGTGAAAAGGTACCCACTTCAACTTTAAATGTCCATTAATATTTTGTAAGCAGGTCAGGTTGAGCTTGGCAGGCTGGCTTCTTTTCCCTGCTTCAAGGCATTTATAATTATATTTATATTTATATATTATATAAATACAATATAAATTAAAATAGCTATTTCACAGGAATTAACCCTGTTTTCCATATTTGCTTCAAAAAAACTCAATTTGGGAAAACAACAAAATAAGTGAGTTTATTTAGATGAGCTCACATATCTGTAAACACATACAACATGCTTTAAAACCTGGGCTCTGGAATAAAGCTTTAGTTCAAAGTCTAGCCTGACCATTTCTTACTTTCAGTGTTTCTTGTTTGGAGCTATCCAATGTGCATAATAACAGAACAATCCCCCAGCACTGTTCTTGTAATTAGATGAGCTAATACTTACAAAGCACTCACGTGGTGGTTTGAATAAAAGGGGTCCCCATAGACTCACAGGGAATGACACTATTAGGAGGTGTGTCCTTATTGGAGGATGTGTGTCACTAAGGGGTGGGACTTGAGTTCTGAGGTGCTAAAGCCAGACCCAGTGCGGCATTCTCTTCCTGTTGCCTGTCAATCTAGATGTAGAACTCTCTGCTTATTCCCTAACACCATGCCTGCCTGCTGCTATGCTTCCCACCATGATGATAATAGACAAAACCTCTGAATGTAAGCCAGTCCCAATAAATGTTTTACTTTACAAGGGCTGCCATGGTCATGGTGTCTCTTCATAGCAATAGAAAGCCTAAGACAGAAGTTGGTACCAGAGTGGGATATTGTTGTAATAGGCATGACCATGCTTTTATTTGGAGGAATGCAGACAATGGGACTTTGAATGAGAAAAGCAGTTGAATGCTTTATCTGGAACTTAATGGGTCATCCTAGTAGGAGCATAGAAGACAGTGGTGCTGAGGGTGATGTGAACTTTGGGGGCCTGGCTCAAGAGGTTTCAGAGGAGAAGAATATTAGTACATGGCCTAGAGACTGGTCTTGTGATATTCTGGTGAAGTCTGTGGCTGCTTTCTGCCTTTGTCCAAAAGATCTGACTGAGGCAGAATGAAAAGTTTTTGGATTGATGTGTTGGCAGAGGAAATCTCAAAACAGCCTAGTATTGTCTCTGTTTTATGGTTCTTAGTGGTCACTCTTATGCAGATCTATAAATAAGAAGCAAACTGATCAAGGAAAAATACAAAATGTACAGTTAAGGAGAAAGGGGGCCTGTGTTCAAAGAGATAAGCAGATTAAAGAAAAACCTGATGTTAAATGGAATGAAGGAACTGGTGATCTCAGGGCAAGATCCCACCCAACTAAACTTCCAATTTATAAAAAGGAGTTAAAGGAAAGCTTAGGGCAAGAGTGGAGGAGTGTGCCTTTAATCCCAGAACTCTAGAGTCAAAGGCAAGGAATTCTCTTGAGTTTGAGGTCAGCCTGGTCAACAGAGGGCATTTTGGGACAGCCAAGCTTAGGCAGTGAAGGAAACCAGTGAAAACAGAAAGCTGGCGAAAATGTTTTAAATGAGGGGCCATGTTCCAGCCTGGCAAAGCAGCAGAACTCGCCATGTGGTTCTGGCTTTAGAGTTAGGGATAGAAGGGGTTATGGAATCTTTCCTCTGCAACTAAGGAAAGCAGCTGAAGCCAGGTATGTGGCAGCGGTATCCCTGCATGGAGGCCAAAAAAGGCCACTGTGTGAAGCTGTGAAGTTGAAGTATGCATTGCCTTGGAGACCGCAAGATGCTGGAGATGCCAGAGTCATGGGATACCAGCTGAGGAAAGCTGCTAACAGGGAGTGAAACCAGCCCAAGAGAAAGAAGTGTGTTGTAGTCAACAAAACTGGAAAAAGTTGGAGATCTGAAGAGTGCTTTGTTATCAGACATGGAGATGTAGAATTTGGAGTTTGCCCATCTGCTTTTCAGTCTTCCTTTGGTCTAGTATTTCCTCACTATGCTCCCTTTCCTCCCTTTTGGAATGATAATGTATAACTTGTGCCATTGTATGTTATAAATACACCATATGCTTTTTCATTTTGATTTTACAGAGGATTACAGGGGATACACTTAAAGAAATTGCATGAGTCTCAGAAGAGATTTTGAAATTTGGACTTTTAAACATTGTTGAGACTATAACCATAGACTATGGGAACTTTTGAAGTTTGGACTAAATGCATTTTGCATTATGACGTGGCTATAAGCCTATGGGGGCCAGGGAATGGAATGTGGTGGTTTGAATAAAAGTGGTCCCCACAGGCTCACAGAGAGTGGCACTATTAAGAGGTGTGGCCTTGTTGGAGGACGTGTTTCACTAAGGGGTGGGCTTTGAGTTCTCAGGTGCTCAAATGAGGCCCAGTGTGGCATTCTCTTCTGGCTGCCTGCCAATCTGGAATTCTCGGCTCATTCTCTAGCACCATGTCTGCCTGTGCAATGCCATGTTTCCCACCAAGATGATGATGGACTAATTTAACCTCTGAACTGTAAGCCAGTGCAAATTAAAAGCTTTCCTTTCTAAGAGTTGTCATGGTCATGGTATCTCTTCACAGCAATAGAAACCCTCACAAAGACGATCCAGAAATGAGCCTATTACCTAACCATCAAATAACACATTATGATTTTTCCACCCATTGTTTTCAATCCTTTTTTATAAGTATGAACATAGGTATGTCTTCACATTTTGCATACCTGAGATGTTGCAGAAGAAACAGAAGGTGACGGAGATGCAGGTGGGGTAAGCAAGCTGCAGGGTAAGTTTAATGTTACATAGTGCTCATGGCTGCAGATAATTCGCAGGAAGTCCAACCTCAAGGACACCAGCACACTTGGATTTGGCAGTGAATAGAGCTTTGATGCCACCTTGGAAGGATTGCATAAATAAAAGAACACAATGATATATTTTTTTCCTTCCATAGCAATAGAGGTTTGGGTCTCTGTGGCTCATAGGATAACATCCTCCTTCTGAAAATTATAGCAAATACTATAAACATGGAACTTAGGGACCGACAGTATAAATCCACTTGACTAGCCTTAAGTCACATTATCTTATTGCCAATATTGCATTAATATCTCTACTTCTCAAAAATGTACTTTATGAAGGAAAAGCATACTTCAAAGAAAGATTTAAACATTTCTGTTTAATGAATTTATAACTGTCTATCTTTGCCAACTATATCACAGGCTACTTGGGGAGAACTGTAAGCTGACTGAACAGCATCCTTTGGGTCAACCTCAATGCTTGACAAGTGCAGGAGGTCATTAAGTCATAACAAGGTTTTTTTTTGTTGTCATTGTTTTTTTTGAAACAGGGTTTCATTATAGCTTTGGCTGTCCTGAAACCCATTACATAGACTAGGCTGGCCTCAAACTCGCAGAGACCTGTCTGCCTCTGACTCCTGAGTGTTGGGACTAAAGGTGTGCATCATAATGTCTGGCTCAGAATAAATTTTGATGGTAATAAAATTTAAATTTTGGGGGGAAAATAGTGTTTTGTAAATATCTCTGAGCCAGTGCCCATGCATAGGTAATTTCTATGACAATAAAAGAAATAAAAATATCCACTTGAACAGGTCTTTAAAATTTTAAAGATTATATTGCCAAATAGAATTGTATGAAATTTTTATTTTATGTGGATGAGTGTTTCACCTGTATTTACGCTTCTGGTACACACAGAAATCAGATACCCTAGAATTGGATTTCAGACTGTTGTGAACTGCCATGTGGATGTTGAGAATTAAATCCAGGTCATCAAGAACAGTGAGTGCTCTTAACCACTGAACTATCTCTCTAGCACCCTAGAATTATTACCAACAGCTCTCCAAAACTAATCGATGGGCCAGCTAGGAAGGGTTCATAAGTTTAACTCCTAAACCCCATGGATTCAACTTCTTAATACTTCTGAGATAAAACCTTGACATTTTATTTTTTAAGGTTTCATTAAAAATAACACTGGAATCAATGTACTGTTTCTAGAGGGGCCAATTCAGAGACAAAAATCAGTATTTACCAAAAGGTAATACATTAATAATCAGCTGATAACATTTACAAAATGTAACTTGCTGCCTGTGGACAAGGTCTAGGGTGTTTGTAGTTTACAAATGGCAAGGTAATAAATGACATTTTGAACATCAGTAACTATCTGACTGTGAGTTCAAACTCTACTGTTTAGGATTAAATAGTAGCAATAACAACAAACTGCTTAAAGACCACTCAAAAGCAGGCACAATGGCTCACATTCATGACCCTAGGATGCGAGAGGTAGACCAGAGTTCAAGGCCACCCTCAGCTACACAGTAAATTTGGAGCTGACCTAGGCTATATGATACCCTATCTCAAATAAACAAATAATAGCCAGGATAGGAAAAGTTCAGTTAACTATGCACTCAACATAAATGCTGTACTTTCACAGCATTCAAAGGCTGCATTCCATCACTAATTATCTGACTATCTGTTAATGAGAAGGAAGAAAAACTGAGTGGGGTAAATTAGCTGTTCTGGGATCTGTTTGCTATAGTCCTAGAAAACATTCGATATACTTTCACCACAGTATTATCAACACATAACTCTGTGCTACTTTTTCATTTTAATACCAAAATATGAATGTGTTCTTGAAGCTCCAGTCCTGGACAAAGCTACCTCAATATTTCAGTTACTTGATTACTAATTATGTATTACCTGTTTGTAGCAGGACTTTATAAGACTGAAGACAAATCCTCTGTCCATAACAGACAACAAATCATTAAGAAAGAAGGCAAGGCTTGTATTCAGTCTCTCAACCATTTCTGTGTCCTAGGAAACAGAACATAAGCAATAATAATGATGATGACAGTGAAGAGAAGCATGACAGTTTACTCTCACTGTAAGATGCATCGAGGGGTGGTCATCCTCACCTTCTGAAATCGGGTCACAACATCACCAGCGATTGTGCTAACTAGAGCAGCAATGTCATCCATGAAACGTTCTGGGAAGCGGGTTTTCCTTGGAGCATCCAACTTATCGTTAAAGTACAAGTGGTGCACCATGCTCTTTACCTGCAAAAGGGTGTAAACTGTTATCTGTGCTGGTGGGGTTTGGCTTTATTTTATGCCAGCAACTTATAATATAACCCAGATCACCTTTGGGTTCTCAATCTTTCTATCTCAGCCTCTCAGCGATGAGATCACACCTGTGCTCTACCACCTACCTGGCTGATTTCTTAATTTTAAGCAAATCATAACGCTCTAAATATTCTGGTTATTTTTTAAATATACCATGTAATTTAACAAGTGACTGAAATATATTTTCATTTCTCAATGTTTAGAAAATGTTCCTTAAATACTTTATGCCAATGAAATGTCAAATATAGTAAAAGTTTCCCACTTCAGCCTCATAAATTATCCAACAAATGAAAAAAAAATCACTGTATGTTAATGAGAAAAAATTCAGACTGTAAGAACAATTTTAATAAAAAGTTTTAAGACTCGTTCACTTTTATTCATTCTACTGTTCCTAAACCAGAAATTTTCAATGGTTAGAAACCCTGTCTTCACTGTACTATCATCAATATCTATTACATAAAATATTAGTTAATAAATCTGTGTGTGGGGTGTTTTCTATTTCAAATTTAGGTAACAGTCAATGCTGAGAATGACTATTCTAAAAGCAACTTTTATTTCCTTCTCTTTTGTCCTCCCTCTCTCCTCCTTTCCTGTACTCATTTTTTGGCTGTGCTTTATTTCTTATTTATTAAATATTATTTTGTTGGAAGAAAACAGTCCCATGATCTATGCTTTCTAGTACTAAGGGAGAAAACAAAGAGAAAGGTCCCTAGTGCCGGAATGCCTGGACATGAATTACAGTGCTGCTACCTACACCGTATATACTTAGAAAACTTACACAACCTCTTGGAGCCTCAGTCACAACCTGCACAGTCACTGGGTAAGCACTCACTGCTTTGTTCAGTAATAGGTACGAGTGCACCTAAGTATAGCCATGCTTTATATGACAAGAATATTAATTGGTTTGTAGTATCATTTATTGAATTAAACAAAAAGTGTTTTTCTAATTGGCTGTAACTAGTATTTCCTTGTGTTCTTCACCTATAATAACAGTAAATATTTATAAAGCTCTAAAATAATTGTTACAAAATCAACAGCATTGCCTTTATTATCTTGCATAGACTAGCAAAGAATGTCACAAATTTCCTTGATAAGTATCCAAGAAAAAGACAAAATCAAAACCAGAGAATAAATGAACCTCACACTTTTATAATTTCACCTATATTGTGTGGTGTCCACATTGTATAGGGCAAGCACAGAAATGCAATTTCTAAGATAAAAGGAAAATGAGCTGATACAAAACTTCTTACTGAGTTAGAAAGTATTAAAGTTTGCTCACCATCAACTCAAAAAAGAACCAGGCTTGCTGCAAAGCTGATTCCCGAACGCCGCCACTGCAAACAACCCACTGCAAAGCCAGCTCCTCATGAAAAAGCTAGCCAGAAGTAAATTCAAGGTTATTACCAAAGTGAAATCTGCTGGTGAGATAAACCAAATGACAATACAGGTACAATGAAGGCATCACGAGAATAAGCGGAAGAGGGCACATGAATCTGAATGATGCAGGAGAGACACCCATTAATGAAACGACTACTTATGTATGAAGACAGGGTGATGTGTTCAAAGCTGAAAAATTACATGTTATCTTGGAGTAAAATGTAATTTTAAAAGGACAGGCAGGAAACAACTTCCTAAATTGCACTTGCAAACCAAAAACTAGATCAAAACCTCATAGCTATGAATTGTATTTTGCTTTTATTTTGAATATGTATTTGAACATATAATACACTCATCAACTTTGCTGGTACAATTTAGGAAACACCATTACAAATTTAAACTTTTCTATGTGCTATTACGTTTCATGTGTTTAAGATGTATTTTTACACAGCAAAAACCCTTAAATGGATATGCATACAAAGCACTTGCAAAGTAGCATAGATCACTATGAGGACTAGCAGGACTGTGCATAAGGGGCAAGCCAGCATCGCTTACTAAGAGTGATAACTTTTCTAACTCATCTTCCTTTCCCTGGAGATTTAAAACAAAACAGAAGCAGTTACAGAAACAGAATTAAGAGTTGATACATTTTTCTGGCATTAAAATTTGATTATCTAATATGAATTACTAAATTCTAGTCAATTCTAGTCAAAGACAGAAACATCACCTTATGTAAACAAGTCCTCAATGACAGTGCTATGCCCCAAAAGGCACCAGACAGGCATTGCTTGTTCAAATGTAACTTTAGACACACCAAAACTATTGTAATAACTCAAATTGGTTGTGTAAAAAAACTTTACATGTTTTTACTTGTTGGAATTACTTTCCCCCTCTATGAACTGTCTTCTTATGAATCTACCTTTTTAGTTGGTAAGCGTCCCGTTAATGTTTGTAAGAAACTTGACGTCTCTGTGTGCGAAGACATACGATTACAACTTCGATCCATAGCCTATGGAGTGGAGATGAATGGATGGCGAGATAACATTAACACCGCAGAGAAGACTTTGAAGTTCAAGGACTACGTACAATTTTCAACCATTTGTATTATTTCTAATTTCATTATGTTATTTTGAACTGCTTTAAAAGCAAGTATGAACATTATTTTTATGTTTTTAGTCTTTTAGATGAATTACCTTAATGATTTTAACACATAGAGTGCTGCAAAGGATGAAACTTATCTGTGTAATCTACACATGCACATATCTAGTGAAAACATACAAAAAGAAAAAACATACTTCTCAACTGATGTCTGAAGAATAAGAAATCAAGAATTTTGTAATAAGGAAAATTAAACTTTAGAAAGTTTACTTTTTTCTATTAAAATACCATTTAAGTTTATCATAAATAATATCTAATATAAATCAGTTATAGTCTTAAACAGAAATTGGGTTTTTTTAGGAGTAAGAGAATTTTCATTGAAAGCCAATACACAAGTAAGAAGTATATTTTCATAAATCATGCAGTTATCAAGCAACTAGTCTTAAATTACATGTTATTATTGTAAAAAATTTCATACTTTGCAACACAGTACAAATTCAATGGAGTTTTCTTTCTAGCATTTATTTTGAAAACATGCATACTGTATACTTCAGATTTATTTATATTTAACTACCAGTCTTTCTACTTGGTGATTATGACAAAGAGATAAGGTCAAGGGTCACAGGAAACAATATATTTACTTTACAGTATATGGAAAACTACTGGTTGTTTTCTATGTAAAAATTTCCTACTAAGGATGTACAAGGCCTGAATAGATCCTATTATAAAACTATCAATGCATTGTCAGCAGGCACAGAGACACTGATACGGTGTGTACGGAGTAAGCAGTAGGAGACAGAAGACAGAAAAGAAGAGCATTACCAGTGCAACTGGTGGGATTCATGCATAGTGGTTGGGAAATGTGCTAAATAAAAAATACACACTTATAATAGATTAAAAAAACAGCAAGCCACTGAAATCACAGCATGTACTAAAAGGTAATGTTCTAAAGGGAAACATCAGCAGCCAATAAAGAAACCTATAATGTAAACACCACCTGTGTTGACTCTGCACTTGGACTGGGGTTGGATCCCCATGGGGCAGCTTTTGGACCAGTGTTAACCCAGGAATTGGAGCGGTCTAAACCCTAAGCACATAATAGAGAGCAGTTGGAAAGGAGAGAAATGTTACATGGTGCATGCTATGAATTATTCCTAAAGAAATCCAGCCCTCCCAATGCAAAATGTTCTTTATTAGTACTGTTAAAGCAACCAAAAACCCTCAGGTACATATAGAATATTAGTTAATTCACATTATCTTATCATATAACATAATTTTTTTAAAAAAGAATATTAAGCATAGCATTTAAAGATCATTTCAATATAAAGTGATTGCTCCAAAGTGAAAACCACAGAATACTTTATAGCATCACCCTCAAAACGCTTCTTAAATATGGTACAAATTTTCAGCTGAACTAAGACTGGGAACGGGGGTCACCACACTTTGCTAAAAGACCTTAACTTCACTGCGTTTCTCACTAGCTTAAAGTTACTACACAGCAAGAACCCTACCATCATTTGCCCTTGCCTCTCTTTTCTTTTAGAGAACAGAAAACTTTTAGAAAAATATTATGCAAAGGAACAGCTAAATTTGTTCCTTTCTACTCACAGTGAACTTGGAGTTGTGCTCCTTTTTATTAGTCATTAGACATAATAGTGTATTATTCTATATAAATATTATAAGGAAAACATGTATCTCTCTAGGAATTATATCTTCATCATCATTGGCATTAAATTTAAGTGTTAGTAACTATTAATAAATATACCAGAAGTGACATACTTTTTTCTGAAAGAGATTACTGATTTCTGGTGAAGCTAGCTGAGGCCTGACTTCAACTTCCCAAGCCTAAGAGATCATCAGAGTCATGTAAAACTTCTTTATAAAACTCAGATTCTGTGCTCTACCTCTCAACTTCCTGACTTCAAACTTCTTAAATATGGTACTAATGGCAGAGAATCTGGAGTTGGAGCAAGCTGTAACAGATGTTTGGGGGATTTAAGGGCATAATTTCAGAGATAACCCAAAGCAACCTGATTAAAAATACTAAAGCAGAGAATATACTGGAACTAGAAACTACCAATGTTAAGACTGCTTGGAAAAAAAAATGTTGGCACAGTGGTAACCAGTTCTATCGAGACAGCAGGCTCCTTAGGAAGATTCCCAGCAGCAAAAGCAAATGTGCTGGCCCCAGGCCCCATCATAAAACAGAATAGATGAAGGTAAGGCCTATACAGAAGTACATTTTTTAACATCTCAAGAGAAGTTTTAAAAAGGAAACAAAAGAAAGGAAAAATAACCACTGCTTTTTTGTTTTGACTTTAGGGAGAATATTTACTCTCTTTTCTTCCCAAATGCAGAGCAGCTGAAGTGATGAATGTGACGGCTTCAATGAAACTGATCCCACAGGCTCCTGAGGATCAGCCTATTAGGAGGTGTGACCCCACAGGCTCCTGAGGATCAGCCTATTAGGGGGTGTGACCCCACAGGCTCATGAGGAGCAGCCTATAAGGGGGTGTGACCCCACAGGCTCATGAGGAGCAGCCTATTAGGTGTGACTTAGTTGGAGGGAGGGTTTCACTGCAGGTTGGCTTTGATGCTTCAGATGATCAAGTCAGGCCTAATACCTCACTCTCTCTTTCTGTTGCCTGCTGATAAAGATGTACTCTCAGCTACCTCTCCAGCACTATGTCTGCCTGAATGTCACCATTCTAAACCTCTGAAATATAAGCCAGTCCTAATTAAATGTTTTCCTTTATAAGTGTTGCTATGGTCATGGTGTCTCCTCACAGCAATAAAAACCCTAACTAATTTTCCTTCATTTTTGACACTATCAAAGATGGGAGTTAAGGTTCATATACAGGCTGTCTTGCTTACTAATTTAAAAGTCTAAAACAAATGACTTTTTTTAACTTTCTCATCCACAAAATAGAAATAACAAGTCTTCTCTTGTTTTAAGAAAAGTCAAAGTGTGATGTCCTAAAAATGACAAATACCAGAAGTCATTTATACAAAGATTTTCTAGAGATTGAAATTTTGTCTTTGAATTAGTTATTTTTTGATGAGTATAAGTATACTGTTTGCTCAAATGTATGTGCAACCTTGTTTAATAATTTCTTCTTAAAATCATTTTTATGGTAATCTCAACATCAGGTTAAAATACCAGTTTGCTGCCAGTTATATTTCACATACAACACTGATGCCCTGACCAGTTACAATCAAAACATAATTAAAGACATGTAGTCTGTTAGTTTGTGAAGCAAATAACTTTCACATTTCAAGTGTTATAAAACTGAATTATATATAAAAATGTAACAATCCTTTAACAAATTCATTACAGAGAGATACTAATGTAACATCTTTCCAGGCCTCCAAGAAACAAGGAAAAGGTAAAAGGTACCCAGTTGCCTAAGGCTAGTACTATTATTTTGTCTTAGCTTGTAGGTGGACAACCCTTTGAAAGGTGAAGCGGAACTTAACGAGCTATTCTTTATGGGTACTCAGGCAGGAAGATAGGAATTCTGTAGGACACAGACTGTGAGAGACTTGCCTGTAGGTCTCCGGGGTAACATGAACTCTGTCAGGATTTGAGCTAGGAGGGGCATGCGTGCATATTCTGGTCAAGAATGAGGTTCCATTTTGCCTATGTCCTGAGAACCTGAGCAAAGCTGAAGCTAAAGATAATGGACTGATTCATTCATGTGGGACTGGAAATTTCATGCAGGAGCGGTCAGATGGTGATAAGAAAGCAGTTGTGTGGCACTAGGACAATAGGAAAGACATCTTGACCCCTCAGAGGCTCCATCTTGTGAAAACAGAAATTCATTTAAAGAAAAAAGCTTAAGTTGGTGGGTTCCCTGATCATTAAAAGTAATTGTCTAGTAAAGTGTATCCCTAGGGTCAGCAAACTAAAGCTGAGTGTGTCCCAGGAACCCAGACTACATCTTGAAGTGACAGTATATATACCTTGGCAGCGCCAACCACCCGACCCTGCTTTTCAAAGCATAAAAGTTGCAAGACAGAGAAGGTCATGGAAAGCAGCTGATAGCAAACAATATACAACAGTGCTGGAGTCCACGGAGGAGGCCCTGAGAGGCCGTTGTGCAAAGCTAGGAAGATAAAGCCTAAATTTCAATGAAGACCTCAACTGGATATTGGAGATGCCAAAATCATGAATTAAGGAGAACTGTGGACATGGAGCTGGCCTAGGAGAGAATCCAAGTGTTTCAAGGGCAGCAGATATGGAGGGGTGGAGTTACTCAAGCTTTCTGGAATCCAGCTGACTATATTACAAGCCCCAGATGCCAGACGTGGAGCTGCAAGATTTGGTTGTTGCCCAGACAGATTCTGTTTTTGCTTTGGTGCTACTGTTTCTTGCTATATCCCTGTTCTTCCATATGGGGAAGGGAGGCTTTATTTTATGTCATTATATATTGGAAGTATTTAACCTGTGTGTGTTTGTTTGCTTGCTTGCTTTGTTTATAGTGAGAGAGTTGGAATTTAAAGGGTAGGAACTGTTCATCACTATCAGGATTTATAAAGATGGAATGAACGTATTTTATATTATAACTTGGTCACAAGCCTACAGTGCTAAGGGGTAGCTGGTTACAGTTTAACAGTGATTTGTTGAGGGCCAACTGACAATGGGTGGACTTCAGATGATTAGTATTAGTTATCTACTGTACAGAATCTAGACTCGCGTGGGAGGAGGCCCTCTGGGCATACCTGTGGGGGAACTGTCTAGATTACACTAAATAGTATGTGAAGGCTTATATTAATTGTAAGCAGGACCATTCTCTCGGCAGAAGATCCTAAATTATAGAAAATGGAGAAGATGAGTTAAGACCAGCATGCAATCACCCCTCGGCTTCTATATCAAAGGTACAAGTTGGCCAGCTTGCAACGCTCGTACCACTGTGATTCCCGACACAATGAACCACAACCTGGAAGTTTGAACTAAATAAAGTAAATGCTTCCTCCATCCAGGTGTTTTCTCACTGGAACAGGAAAAGATACTAAATACTGGCTATACAAGAATTAAACAAGAATCTTAGGCAGACCTCACTGGGAGGAGTTCTTCTAAGTAAAGTCTTACATAGTCTGAGAGAACTGGCCATAGAAGGATGCAGCAATGATACAATCTAACTTAATTTCTTTTGTGTACCTTAATTTTTAAAGCAACACTCTGGATGTTATGTTGTGAACAGAAGAAAGTAACAGAAGGGCTTTTCGGCCTTGTGGTAGCCATCCTTCAGTAACTCGCCAAAATGACAAACACAAAGGGAAAGAGGAGGGGCACTCGCTATGTTCTCTAGGCCCTTAGGAAACATGGAGCTGTTCCTTTGGCCACGTACATGTAAATCTACAAGAAGGGTGATATTGTAGACATCAAGGGAATGGGCACTGTTCAAAAGGAATACCTCATAAATGTTACCATGGCAAAACCGGAAGAGTCTACAATGTCACCCAGCATGCTNACAAGAAGGGTGATATTGTAGACATCAAGGGAATGGGCACTGTTCAAAAGGAATACCTCATAAATGTTACCATGGCAAAACCGGAAGAGTCTACAATGTCACCCAGCATGCTGTGGGCATCARTGTAAACAAGCAAGTTAAGGGCAAGATTCTTGCCAAGAGAATTAATGTGCGGATTGAACACATCAAGCACTCGAAGAGCTGAGACAGCTTCCTGAAGCTGGTGAAGGAGAACGACCAGAAGAAAAAGGAAGCCAAAGAGAAGGGCACCTGGGTTCAGCTGAAGCTCCAGGCTGCTCCACCCAGAGAAGCACACTTTGAGAGGACTAACGGGAAGGAACCTGAGCTGCTGGAGCCCATTCCCTACAAATTCATGGCCTGATGTACAAAAAGAAATAAAAGACCTGGACTGCAAAGGGTTTTTCTTTAAAAAAATAAATAAATAAAAAAGAAAGAAAGAAACAGAAGGTAAAGGAACATCTCAGGGCTACCACATTAACTCAGGGAGACCTGCTGACACCTCAAACTAAGATGGTGGGGATGATAAGAAATCTTATGAAAAGCCTTCAGTTCAACTTCCAGCACAGGAAAAAACAGAAAATAAAACCAATCAAACAGAAAACTGCGAGGCTCTCCTTTAACATATGTGCAATCTGAAAAAGGATTTAGAAAAACAGTTAAGTGGAATTCCTGAGAGGGATCTGAGGAATGATTTACCTAGCATTTACAAATGTCCCGAATAAAAAGAGACTTGCAAAATAAGGGATTATCAGAAAAGGAAGAACTCAGATAAGAATATGAAAAGATAGAAACAGTAAACAAAACAAAACAAAACAAAAAACAACAAAACAAAAAAAACTAAGACAATGTAGAGACTGAGAAGCCAAGTAAACTAAATGAAAGAAAAAGAAGCATTTGTGTCAAAGATACTGGCAGGACTGGAGATGTGACTCGGAGAAAGGCCCTGAATTGGGTTCCCAGCATCCAGATAGCTCAAACCTACCTGTAATTCCATCCAGCTCTAGGGAATTTGATGCTCTTGTCTGGCCTCCACAAATGCCTGCATATACATGCAGACATCCATACACAGAAACACACACAAACACATAATTTAAAATGAAAAAAAAAGAATTAAAGACACTGGCACATAAACCAAGTTTAGATGCATAACTATTGGCTTTAGCAAGGTGGAGAACATCTGTAATATAACAAGTGCAGTTTTGGGGGAAACAGTAGGAAAGTTAATTGAAGACAGTAAAGGAACTGAAGACACAAAGTGTACAAAGTAAAAGAAGCGAAGATACAAAGGATAAGGTGCTCTACTTTAAGAGACAGCAGAGATGGCATTACTGCACACATCTTTAATCCAAACACTGGCTCCAGGGACACTTCCCCACCCTACTCCCTGCTAAAAAGGTACCAGAAAACAGCATAGAAAAAAGTAGTAGCAGAAACACTACAGAGAATTTTGAAAGTGAGAAATAACACACCTGTCTGCAGATGAAAATGATTCAATACAAAGGAAAACACTGGTAACACAGGAAAAGAGATCAAAGAACTCCAAGACTGGGAATCCTGAGTAGGTGAAAAAAGGGGATGGGCAAGAAAAGAAGAAGCTGAGGACTGAGAACAAGGAGCTTTGCCTCCCTCAGAAGACTAAGCAGTAGATAGTAGCTGGCAGACATGAAGACCAGAATCCATGAGGGGAAAGTATTAGGTGGTTTGTGGCAATAAACTACGGCAGAATGAACTAGTGAAAAGAGCACAAAATGACTAGCTGACAGCAGTAAGGGAATTCCCGATGAGGCTAGCTCCATGTGGTAGTTAGAAAGAAAATGGCTCCACAGGCTAATAGAGTGTGGTACTATTAGGAGATGTGACCATGCTGAAGTAGATGTCAGCTAGCCCCAATTAAACGTTTTCCTTTATAAAAGTTGCTGTGGTCATGGTGTCTTCACAGCAATAGAACTCTAATGAAGACATCGGCATTTTTCAAAACATGGAAGAGGCAGTCAACTGGTTTAATGACGGTTTCAAGTTTGAGAAGAAAACAATTGAGATTTGATTGTGAAAAGAATATATACTGGCTGGTCCTGACTAGTTAGGCTCACTAGTTAGGAGGAAGAAAGAATGGTAAGACACTCATCCTCTTCTCCTCCCAGAAAAAAAAAAAAACAAGATTAATGATGAGAAGCTGAAAGGAAGGGGAAACCACCCAAGTTGAAACACTAGAAAGAGAATGGTCAGACAACAAAATGCGTGAAACTGAAATCATGAAGACTAAGTTATTGGTACTGAAATACCTAAGGTAAGAAAGACCAAGACAGAAATACAAGACAGTATCTCTAAAGAAGGGGGTCAATGAATCGCCTGGACAATTAAATAAGAACAAATAAAGACTAGACATACACAAAAATTTAGACACCTCACATTTTATGAGATAAAAGTATGTTATTAACATTAGGGGAAGATATGCAAGTAATTATAACTTTTCCACCAAAGGAAAAAAATGTAAAACTACTTAAAATAAAATTTAATTAGATCTGGGTTGGCAGCACATACCTATTATCACAACACTTGGGAGGCTGAAGCGAGAGGATCAGGAGTTCAAAGCGAACCTTGGCTACATAATGAGAATGTCTTAAAAGAAAAAAAAATTAAGACAGAATTGAGCTATTACAAGACAAATTTTTATGCTGTGATAACCTTTCTCTATAATTAGTATATGGATACATATGTATACTAATTTCATATACATATCTATATATAGATTGTTACTACATTCCATTTAATGACCTATAAAAGAGCAAACCCAATCAATTAATATTGCTCCTTGCTCTAAATCTTGAAGTTATACAACAAATATATAAAGAGTAATTGTTATAAGAGGCACAATGTAAGTCCTATAAAAATTAAGGATTTTTTAAGGCACTATCTTGACGGATATGGTTTCTATAGCCTTTGGACAATAAACATCTGTAGTTCACAAATGGGTCTTAGTCTACTATAGAACTATACTTTGTAGTATGAGTGCTAAGTACTGCCCCTATTAAACAAGAAACAATTGAGGATAAAACAAGATAAAAATCTTAAGTACTTTCCTAAGCTTAAACTCAGAGTTATCTTTGAGGTTTTTGTTTGTTTGTTTTTAGGTTTGGTTTGATTTTGTTTTTGGAGACAGGGTTTCTCTGTGTAATAGTCCTGGCTGTCCTGGAACTTGCTTTGTAGATCAGGCCTCAAACTCAAAGAGATCCACCCACCTCTGCCTCCTGAGTGCTGAGATTAAAAGCATGCACCACCACCACATGGCCTATTTTTGTGTTTTATGCATATAAAGGTAATTTTTTCTGATTTTTTTGTGTAATAATAATGGAGGCCCTGAATAAAGTATAGGTGGGTCTTCTATAACCTAGATGGCCTCTCTCTTGTCTAGCATAATTACTAACCATTGTTACATAATCACACTTCTCTAATTCTAGTGCAGTCCACACAGGTTCATAGGAAATGCAGCTCTATTATCAACCAAGGCCAGAAACTATTGTGGATGCTTTTCTGAAGGAGAAACACCCACTTGAACTCGATGACAGTATGTTTCTTGCACACATCAGTCACACAGGTCTCCCCCAGGTTATAGCGTCAAGCTAAGAATTTTTCACATGATTAGATATCAAACAAGTTATAAGTGATGATTTATCCTAAACAAATTTTAGAATTTGGCTGATTTTTAAATGCACAATGTATAACCCAGTTTATAACAGAGAACATATTTAATAGAAACATGAAAAATATTTACTGATAGAATAGAATATAAACTTCTTGCTTATTTCTAACTCAAGTAAAACAGAAAACAACTCCTTGCTTACTCTGAACTCAAATACACCTTAAAATTAAGAATACATTAAATACTTGAATAACTGTTATAAATGGGTAGCAATGTTTACCTTACTGCCAATAATGGACCGAACTTCATCATCTGGTGACGTGGGAGTACCAGATATATCTGGATTACTGTTGCTAAGGCTTCGTGAACGATTTAAGTTAAGGCTTGCAGGTCTCACTGCAGACCTGGCCATTGTGGCATAATGCACTGATCCTCCCAAACCCCCAGGACCTAGAGATGTAAATAAGAAACACATAATTAATAAGAGAAAACCAGGAAAGGACCAAAAGAAATAATTGAACACTTTACAAAATCCCACAAAAATTATGCATTGCTTTGGTTTCTAAATAAAAATTAACACAGGTTGTCTTTTGAAAAAAACATTGGAAATAAAAACACTCAAGAACCAGTGACAGCTATATGAAGTTCTACTTTGTAACAGCTGATACAAACCATATTAATTATATGTTAAAATCACTCACTTAAATGTTTCTATATTATATGAACAATGAAAAATAAACTGAATAAGAAACACTGCTCTTACTCAAACACAGTAGTGGCAGGACCCAAAATGCAGAAGCTGACATCTTCTCTCCCCTTTTGCCTACACTTCCAACTCTGCCCTTGATATATGGACATATATAGGGACATCCAATTTATTATCAACATCACTTAAATGAAAGTATGCTTTTATTTATCTTCATAAACAATTTGTTAAAAATAACAAAATGGCATATTTGTTTTACACTCATATAAAACAAACCTAAAGATAATTCTAAGAGCTTCCTAGGTTATAAGAAAAAAAGCAAAGAATTCCTTTGTCGAAATAAAATTAAGCATTTTATCTTCTTTCAAACATGTTCCATACAAACAAAAATACCTGGCAATTAAATTCAACAATATATATCATTTTGTGTATGTGTACACACATGTGTATACTATAAAAGCATTTGTATATGTGTGTGTGCACGCATGCACACCTGCACGAGTGTGGAAGCCAGATATCAACCTGAGCTGTCTTCTTCACTTGCCCATCCCCTTAGATTATGGAGACAGGGTCTCTCAACCTGACATTCACTGATTCCGCAGATTTGTTTTCTTATGGGATTAGAAATGTGCAGACCACATGTGGCTTAACATGGGTTCTGAGCCCAAACTCAGGTCCTCATGCTTGCATGATAAGCATTTTATGGAGAAAGTCATCTCCCTAGCTCTATCTATATTTCTGAATTGTAGAATTTTTTAATGTCTTATTGAAAGTGAAACAAATCTGACAACTAATTAATGTGTATACTTTTTCTTAATTACTGAACCAAACAAAAAGGCAGATGCAGTAGCATTCTGGGTGTTCTATTCTGGGTATAGCACCATGACTCACATGCTCAGATTCTCAAGTTACATAGCTAAGATCAAGATAGTAAATTACAGGTCAGGATAAGAGCTCATCTTTCAACAGGAACAACAAAAATTCTAGGCTAAAGCTTATACCAATATCATTGCCAATAGCTGCAAAGGAGCACGTACCATCATCACCAGGGAAAAGTGATTGCTTATACAGCAAACAGATAAGCAGTTTCAAAGGTTAAACAATAAACTAACAAACCAAATGGAAAATCCAAACTCAAACACCACTATCATCAACATCATATGAAAGACAAGTAACTAACTGAGCCTTTAATATTCAGAAAGCTATGTTATTTTACTGGTCATGAAGAATTTGGGAAATTTTCTAGACAATCATTTTTATGTTAATATAGACCTTATAGATAGGGTTAATAGAAAATTATTAGTCTACCATGTATCTCCCTAAATGTCCAAATATACACTATAAATGACAAATAAAATATTCTATTAATTTTAAGAAGAAATGATAAAATACTTTCAAAGATGGGTGAAGTGATTGTCAATGTTCATTTTCAATTATTAATTTAACCAAGCCCTCCAACTCAACTTAAAGCTGTATATACATAATGATGCTTTAAAATGAAACATACTCTCAATGGCCAACCCTGTGTGTGCTCCTTATCAGAGAGGAAATAAAAGCTGTGAGCGTGTCAATCACGCCACAGACTACACAGCTACCTCAGTCTTGGCCTGAATACACCACGAAGGGCAGTTTAGTACTAAAGGGAATAAAATACCTGGTGATGGTGAGTTAGGATAAGTATTGGGCAGGCGGAAAACATAATAGATATACGATGCAAGAAGGTTGTTTCTCCCATGCTGGTCATGATTTCCTTCTAAGTTTTTGTGAAGTCGATTTATAATTGATGCCATAGCTTCAAAAGATGCTTGCCCTAGATTAACTTTTCAGAAAGAAGAAAATGTTTTAATGCTTTAATGTTTTTAAATTTGCAGTGCACAAAAAAAGAAGGCTCTGTCCCTTTACAAAAGGCTGCAAGTAGAGATACAGCAAGGGTATAAAAACAGTAGATTGATTTTGGTATTTTGTAATAGTTGACAAAAATTCTTGGAAACAAAAGGAGAAATAACATATTTTATGAATTTAATGTGAAAACTGTATGGGTTAGATTAGTTAAAATAAAACACTGACAGATGCACATTATCTTGATGTAATACATTTCACACAGAGAAATCCATCTCATATACAAACTTGAGAATTAACTTCTCATTTTAAAGATGATTCTGAAAATCTAAAGAGCATACAATAAGCATATATTACTTTTAAATAAATTTAAAATAACAATGAAAACAAATCATTAAAACCAGTAATATGAAAAGACGACAGTGGGTAAGCAACTTGATTGAAATTACTGAACCTATAAAAGGATCAGAAGGGAAGGGCTAGAAAAACAGAAAGATGCAGAACACTTGAAATGACAAAGAACACCTACTTCATCTCCATGTTGATACACCTCAAGAACCTTTTAAAAGCAGGGAATTCTGACAGCACGTTGGAGAACTAGGTAAACCAAGTAGACATCTGAATAAGGGTGTCAGTTCTGTGATTTACTTAATCAGGACAGAAAATCATGGAC
The DNA here is from genome assembly GCA_001685075.1 of Bramus lutescens. Lineage (NCBI taxonomy): Eukaryota > Metazoa > Chordata > Mammalia > Rodentia > Cricetidae > Bramus > Bramus lutescens. The sequence continues at coordinate 75,936 of LOEQ01003950.1, forward strand.
AGATAAATGAAGCCAACTAAGTTTCCTAAAGGTGAAATCATCAAGTGAAATGGCTATTTACAAGATTAAAGAACATATACTGAACTAAAAGGACAGAGAGAATCTTGAAGGGTTTAGCAGCCTCCTGTCTGCTGGTGAGATCCTTTCCCTTTTTCCCCTCATAGTAGCAGCTCCAAATCAGCAGAATCCTTTTCAAAACCAGCTCCAGGGTGAGAGAGATGGCTGAACAGTTAAGAGCTCTGAGCACTCTTCCAAAGAACTAGACTCAATTTCCACGATCCACATGGTGGTTCACAACCATCTGTGACTACAGTTCCAGGGGATCAGAGGTCTCTTCTGACCTCCCTTGGGTACCAGGCACACACACACACACACACACACATTTGCTGTCTTTCTACTGTGTATGCCAGAGTATCTGACCCATGAACTTCCAATGAGTCCCATTTCTCCATCTCCCACTTCCCCATAGTAATGTGGGTGTTGCACACACGCACACCACTTTCAGAGCTGCTACACGCACACCCACTAAAACATATCCCCTGTCCCTAAATAGCATATCTTTAAAGGTGAAATGCAGTCACATTGCTTCCATAATTACAGCCAGATCTTTCAAAGGCTAATGTTTGCTATGGAATAATTTTCTGGTTTCAGAAAGTGTGACAGGAAATTTCTACTATTATCTCATGTCTCCCATATCAGCTCTACCTTGTAGTACATTCCTTCCAAGTCTTCACATAACTTCCTAAGATCTTGCGTCTGTGCATGAATGTGGTTTCTTTTCTTTGAGCAGGACACAAGACACACTCCTATTCATCTCTGAGTGTCTGGCTCAAGAACTCCCCCCACTTACAAGTGTCCTTAAAAGAACACATATTGTTGTGAACACACACCTCCTTAGCACTACCAGCTACCAAAATGTTAATAAAAGCTTGTATCTTTCAGGCTCAATTTCTTCCCCAGATTTTATTTGGAAAAGGGTGGAAATGAGTAACAATTCTTTTTTCGGAGTACAAAAAAGAATAAATAGAGTGATTCCGAGAAAAGAGAATGGATACACTGTAAGCTCTATAAAATGTAACAGGATTGTCTATGGACCAGTGTTCTTAACAATGAGAACTTAGTAGCAGAGACCAAGCTTTGGACAATGTCTATCAGTATCAGATTCATCATAAGGTAAGTGCTTAATACATCTTTGGTGACTGACTATTAATTTAATTTGATAGTTTGATTAAAAGTTTATAAAAATACGTTATCATTTTCTGGCACATACAAATCAGCAGCACCTTCCCACCTCTTCCCACTGCAAACACCGCAAAGAGAAATCATGTTTTTTTTTTTTAATTTAAGATAGAAATGCAAAAGTTTAATTTTGTAATTCATCCCAAGTAAACTTAATTACCTATTTGGCCAGCAATCACAGGAGGTCTAACAACTAAAAGTATTAGTTTATCAAGCAGAAGATGAAGAAACCGGACTACTGGTTCCAGCTGTGAGGAATTCAAGGCTGAAATGCTACTCTTCAGTTCATTTTCTAAGTTGTTTTCCATGATCCGCATATCCCCAATTCGGACTGGGAACATGTGTTCATCCAGAGCATTGACAAGAGCAAAGAATTTGTCAAGGTAAGGATCCTAAAACAAAGAACAAATACAGAACTAAACAATTCTAACCATGTTAATTACCAAGCCCACAAGAACTGGAGATCAATATCTCATATTAATTGATAATGAAGAAAAGCACATACAAGTATATATAAACAATTATTCCAATCTAATATATGCCTTCCTACTCATCATTGTAAAACAGCCATCTCAAATACCATCAGTTACTCAAGGAATATTTGAGAGTGATGGAGGATGTCATTTTTTGGTTTGAGTTAATTTTTGCAGTTCGATCCTCATGGCAGACACTTTAGTAACCTGCGTCTGTTACTAAGTTACTGTCTCTTAGCTCCTAGTCTACCTTCCTTGTTATATCATGCAAGACAGGAGCTAGATCCTTCCACCTATGCTTCTCCCTCATCAGCTGTAGTCTGTGGGGATGATGACATGAAAGACTAATCCTTATTTTTCTAGTGGAGGCTAGACTGCATGGATGT
>LOEQ01003950.1:99663-122677 GCA_001685075.1 Bramus lutescens
CTATCTATCTATCTATCTATCTATCTATCTATCTATCTATCTATCATCTATGGCATTTTTCAGAGAAGGTTCCTCTGTGCAGCCCTGGCTAACCTGGAAGTAGTTCTGTAAACCAGGCTGACCTAGAACTCACAGGAACTTCTGCCTTGCAAGTACTAGGATTAAAGGTGTGCGCCACCACCACCTGGCTTATTTTCATATCTTTCTACTTTAAATTTTTTTCCTTGGTGAAAAACAATAAAACTTTCAATGATAAAGGATAGGAATGACTTTGACAAAAAGCATCCATGAATATTAATGAAATAGAGAACAGTACTCAAAATATGACAGGTATACAGCTGCTAATTAACAAAAATAAGAAATCAAAGATGAGTACAACTAGTTAACTATAATATTTATTGATCGCCCCATAAACATTATATAGAATGTTAAGCAATGGGAAGTCATAGTAAGATTTGAACTGATGACTGCGATGGTTCAGCAGGGAAACACACTTGCTGTCAAGCCTGGTGGCTTCAGGTAGGAGTACTGACTACTGCTAGTTGCCCTCTAACCCACAGCATGCAGTGGGGCACGCGCGCGCGCACACACACACACACACCCACACACACACACACACGTTGGAGACTGTGGACCACCAGATCCTGAATTTCTTGTAAGCAGCGTGCAGCTGCTCTGAGCACGAGACCCTGATGGCAGGGGAGTGGGTTCTGATGAGTCTGCAGCAGCTGAAAGATCCAGAGAGCTGGGGCGTGGCCAGAGCCCTATATAAGCTGTCCCTGAGCACAACAAAATGGGCATTCTAGGCATTCTAGTATCAAGGATGACCCATGTGCCCTGTCTCTGTCTGCCTGTGTGTGTGTTTTTAAGTCTCCAGGCCAGTTCCCGGCTCCTATAGTGCAGGAGACATACATACACACACGTACAAATATTTTTTGAATGAATTTTAAAAATGTAAAGGGCCAATGAGATGTCTCCATGGGCAATAAGTTTGCTGGACAAGCCTGACAGCCTAAGTTGAATCCTAGAGCCCACAAAGGCAAAGGATGAGACATGACTCCACAGAACTGTCCCCTAACCTTCACAGGTGTGCTCCTCAGCCTGCCCCCACACTAATGATACGCGATTTAAAATAAAGGTAATATTTAAAAGCCATTCTCTAGTCATGGGGACCGGGTAATTTAATGTGGAACAGAAATGCCTGTAAACAGACCAAAATAATGAGGGAGATGCAGAAGCTATAGAAGACAATTATTTAGCTATGAACTTTCTTTTCTTCATTCTTTTTATTTACTTAGTTTTAAGAAAGGGTCTTGTGTAGCCCAAATATTCATTCATTCACTCACTCATTCAGTTAGGTAGATAGGTGGGGAGGTATTTATTTTTGAGAAAGGGTCCCATGTGGCCCACACTGCCTTGACCTTACTAGAGAGCTGAGATGGATTTTCAGCTTCTTGCTGTTTCTTACGACAAGATAATCCAGGTTCTTACACATTTTCTTCACCAACCTAGAATCAAGCACTTCTACAATACGTTTTGGTTATTTTGAATAAAAAACTTATTTCCAAATTGCAGCTTGAACACTAGTGAGTTTTCAAATTACAGTTTGAACACTCAGTGGAGAGTTAACCCTTACTTGTAGTTCATTTAAATATAAAAAGAATAGTGCTTCAACATGAAAAACATCTGCTGTCTCTGTCTCCAAAGTTCTGGGAATAAAGGCATGCACCACCACACCTGACAATATTGATGTTTTTAATCCAAATTAGGACTACAGTTATTTGTTTAATCTTTCCTACAGAACATCTATATATCATTTTTCCCATGCTAGGAACCATTCTTAAAGACACTGACTATGGAAGAATTAGAATATATCACTTAATCCAAGAATTTAAGTGACAAACTCCTCAGGAGGTGGAGGTAGAGTAATCATGAGCACAAGGCTAAGTTGGTCCACATAGAAAGTTTGAGTCTTGAAGGGGCTATATCCCGAGATTCTGGAAGGAAAAAGAGGGGAGGGAAAGGAGAAGGGGATAAGGAACCTTAACATTTATTCACTGGTTCTACTGCAAGGGTGGCATTTAAAGAGCTTCACAGAAGAGGACAAGCCTGCAAGAACACTAAAAACTCTCATAGTGAAGTCATTGGGAAATGACAAGGAAATGAAAGACAAAGGGGGATAAAATACTAGCATCAAATACTAGAAAGTTCTCAGGCACACCAAGTCTGTACTCCTCCAGAACATTTCAAACTACCAAGGATATGGCAGACAAAGGAAAAGTGTTCACTAGCCATGTAGAAGGGGAAAAAGTCATATTTTGCTTTATGTGAAAATCAATCCTAGACTAATCAAAGGATTCCATTAACAAAACTATAAGAGTATAAGAAAAACGATTTAAAAAGACAAGTGAGAGAAGGAATTTCTTAGCATAAATGACAAAAAAATCATAAAAGACATACATTTTTTAACTTCTCACAGAAAGTAGTACCATAAAAAATGGTGGAGAAAAAAAATGACAAACAGAAGAAATGCTATTTGTTATATATATGACAGAGTACTCCTAAAATCACCAAGAAAGAAAAAACAACGTGTAAAACCGCACATGTGCAGGTAATTCCCAAAGACAGGAACATAGATGCTAAGTAAAACAAACTAAATGTTGTTGGGGAATCTTATTTTAAGGTGTGTGACTTTTGTTTATGTTGCATTTGTTTAACTCTGTGAAGCTGTGATTCTTTTGCCTGTCTAAAACACTTGATGGTCCTAATAAAGAGCTGAATGGCACATAGCAAGGCAGGAGCAAGGATAGATGGGGCTGGCAGGCATAGAGTATAAATAGAAGTATATTATAGATTATAAACAGAAGAACTGAGAGGAAGGAGGAGAGAACAAGGGGAAGAGGACATCAGGGACCAGGCACCCAGCCAGTCATAGAGTAAGAAGGAAAGTAAGATACACAGAAGGAAGAAAGACAAGAGCCCAGAGGGAAATGGTAGATGGATTAAGAAAAGCCAGCAAGAAATAAGCCAAGACAAGGCCAGGCAAGTATAAGAAAGAATAAGCCTCTGTGCGTGATTTATTTGGGAGCTGGGTGGTGCTCCATCAGGCGCACGCACACACAAAAGAGCCAAAAAGCCAAGAAAGAGTAAGAGTAACAAGATGTATATATGCCCATTAGATTGAGCAAAACTGTCTTTTTCACGGAAAATATACTGGTACATATGTGAAGAAGAATCTCAGGAAAGCAATCATAACTTACAAGTCTGTGCCTACAAAATATATTCCCCATAAATACAGAATATATTTTCTATGTAAACTGTTTATAAAGCTGAAAATATCTGTTGATCACTAACAGGCATGATTAAACTAAGGTGTCTATAAATAGGAGACAACATAAATAGAATATTGTTGAGTCCTTAAAAAGACATGGAGATTTCACACTTTTAATCTCAATACTTTGGAGGCTGAGGCAGGAGGATTGGGAGTTCAAGATCAGCCTAGAACATATAAGAAGATTGTCTCAATAGAAAAGAAAACAAAAGCTACAAGCAACCTATCATGTTAAATCTAAAATTATTTCTATGTAAATAAATACTGAAAGAAGGTGGTCATGGGCCAATATAAGTGTATGTGACATGAACTACATGTTCTGATTTCTGTTAGAATATATATAGTTAGCTTGTTATTCAAAAAATCTGGTATAGTCGATAATAGAAGAGTCAAATTCTTCATTTTTATAGGTTTTAAAATACCCAAGTTTGCAAAAAATAAAATCCAACAAACTATGCAGCATGAGTTCATGAGCGTGCATAGACACACACACACAAACACACACACAGTTTTGGCTCAGCAGTTGAGCGCTTACCTTGAATATGTGAGGCACTGAATTCAACTGTAAAAACACTGCCTCAAATTCTGGATCATAATATAATAGCTTCATTTGCTGCTTTTCAGCTTCCTGGGCTAGCAAAATGCTATACAACACTCTCCTGGTGCTAAGCAGTGCTAGTAAACTGAGGCCCTTACTCAGACATGGGGTAACTATAATACAGAGGTGCTGTGCTATGATGGTTCAGCAGGTTAGTTGTGCTAGATGCATTTTCTACTTAGAGAATTCTCAGGGAGAAACCTGAACATAAGTCAAAGAGCATGTCTACATATGTAGCCCACTTTGTATTTCTTTAAAAACAGAATGTCATTTGTCATGTCTAGTCTAGAAATTTCTATATAAATAAACATGAATGATTGTGATCCTCAGTCTCCACCTCCCAAGTGTTACTCTACAGGAAAGCACCACCAAACGAGCTCTGTCCCAAACCTCTAACCTTACATTGATGTGGGATTCCCCTCTGTATGCTTTGAATAAGCTTTATTACCATTAGTTAATAAAGAAGCTATTTCGGCCAATGGCTTAGCAGAGTAAAGCTAGGCAGGAAATCAGAACAGAAATATAGAGAATGTAGGTGGAGTCAAGGAGATGCCATGTAGCTGCCAAAGGAGAAAGACAGCCAGAGCCTTTACCCATAAGTCAAAAATACATGCTGATATGCAAATTAATAGGAATGGGTTAAGAAATAAGAGCGAGCTAGAAATACACCTGAGTCATCGGCAAAACAGTGTTGTAATTAATATAGTTTCTGTGTGATTATTTGGGTTTGGGCAGCCAGGAAACTAACCAACAGTCTCCAATGACAAAATGGTGTTTACCATCTGGGGCATGGCTACACCTAAGACCTAAAAAAGCTGGAAAAAAAGTGGGGAGCTTCTAGACCCACAAGAAAAGGGAGTCAACTGTAGCTTTTTGGTATCTGCATTTTTTTCAGATAGACTCTGTTTGTGGGCAGTGAGCAGAGGCAGGGCTCCTTTAAGAGAAGGCTTCCTGACTCAGCATTAGCAGCAAAAACAATGTGGCTTCTTTAAAAGAAGGTTTCCTGGTTCTCGCTGGTAGCATGAACTCTAGCTCTTTCAGGAGATCCTACACTTAAATAGGGTTTGTGAGCAACGTGCTACTAGCTGCTTAATGGTGACATAGACCCACTGTATCCCTGAAGCTGGGGCGGTGAGCATGGCTAGCAGAGGCAGTGAACATAGCTCTGCCATGTTGGGCAGAGCCAATAGGCAGGGCCATAGAGTTGGTCCTAGATACGTCTGCATAGCATTTANTTAGGTTAAAAAAAAAAAAGGCGGCTCCTGGTCATAAAATGATAACAGATACATAGTAAAGACAGATTCAGGCAAAAATAAACCTCTAAACTGGTAACAGTGTGTTTAAAAATGTACATAGGCTTGAGAGAGAGGAAAGGAAGTGTAGACAGTTATAAAAAGACAGTCATAGACTAAAGGAGTAAAGATAATAAAATAAATATTAAGAATAGAGTAGAAAAATAAGCCAAGTAAAGATGAAAATACACAAAGAATCTGGATTATGTACATTATTGTGTTTTCTTTAAATTTCTGACTGTTAATGAGCTAAGTACAGAGAGACATTTCATTGTACAGGCTGCTAAACTAAACCAACATACATATATAGATATATAGATATATATATTTTAAATGTATCTTGACTTAAAAATTTGAGTCTAAGAATATGTTACTTTGGAAAAGAGGTTCTGCTTTTGTTTACACAGAGGATAAGAACCTGCAGATTCCATCCAGGCTAATGTGGTTTGATGAATTAAGACACCCCCCCATGACAGTTTTCTGATAGTTTTCCTAAGTTACAATAAAAGATAAATTAGATATGAAACTTTAGACTCACAAAGATAAAATAGATAATACTATATTTTCTTTAATTTTGCCAGATATGAACAGACTAAATATTGTAACTGTAATTTTTGCTTGATACCTGTTTTGTTATATGTAATTTCACTATGTTAAAGTTAAAACCTTCCTTTTCATTTAGACAGAAAAGGGAAGATGATATGGGATTCCCCTCTGTATTCTGTGAATATGTTTTTATTACCATTGCAATTATTTCTTCGACAAAACCGGTTACCGAATCGTCTCAAAAGCCAGGCAGGAAATCAGAACACAGATATATAGAGACAGTAGGCTGAGTCAAGGAGATGCCATATAGCCAAAGGAGAAAGTCACCTAGAACCTTTACTGGTAAGCCACGGCCACATGGCAATACACAGGTTAACAGAAATGGGTTAATTTAAGATGTAAGACCTTGCTAGAAATACACCTGAGTCATTGGTCAAACAGTGTTGTAAATTAATATAGTTTCTGTGTGATTATTTGGGTCTGGGTGGCTGGGAAATGAATGAGTAGTCTCTGCTTATATCATATCTCTATTAAACATCTATTTACTTAGTGCTGTTGCTCTGATCAGAGAAGGGGAGCGAATGTCTTATTCTAACATTGTTCTTTTCTTCAATTCACATTTCTATTTATCCATTTCTATTTTTCTCAGATATTTTTAAGCATTTCTAACAAATATATTATATTAGACTTCCATTTATCTACAAGGTAAGGATTCCAAAATCCAGGGGATCCAAAACCCTTTTCAGACCACTGCACACATGTAATGCGTGCGCACACACACACACACACACACAAAAGCAAAACACTAATATACAAAAAAGGGTTTTCTTAACTAAGCAAAATATTTTGTTTCCAATTTGAAATTCATTTTATCTTAAATCCTCATAACCTGGGAAAGCAAGTGGTCTCTGTGGTTCATGGAACATAAGCATGCTAAGGCTGGTCAGTGTCCTAGAATTCTATATGGCTAGGAAAATTCGTATTTCCTAGAAATAGATTCTTAAATACTGAGTTTGCTAAACAGTGTTTTATTTGTTTGGCTTAAATTTTTGTTTTTCTAAACGACTGGATATATTTGACCAGGGTTCTATTTAAAGGGCTCCCTTCTGGGGACTGGAATGATGGCTCAGTGGTTAAGAGCACTGGCTGCTCCTTCACACTGGCTGCTCCTTCAAATGATCTGGGTTTGATTCCTAGCACTCATGTGGCAGCTTATAACAGTCTCTAATTCAGTCCTAGGGGATCTGATGAGCATCTGCACAGACACACAGGCAGACAAACTACTCTCACACATAAAATAAAATAAAAATAATTTCTTTCAAAAAGGGGCTCCTCTTCAATAGCCCCTTTTTACAAGGAAGCTACAATAGCAAAGCGATCTGCATCTGCTACATACAAATTTACATTTTGTTATATGTAAAAATCTTTTACCCACCACATAAATATTTATTATTTCTATAAGGCATAAGACATTGTACAAAGGAAGTAGGATATAAATTAATAATCACCTAGCCCACCCCAAAAAACAGTTTATAGTGTAAAAAAGTAGAGAGATTGGCTCATCATGCACCTTAACTAGGTGGATGTAGTTCTGGGGTCAATAGTTTTAAACCACAAAGGCTGACAGCTTAGTCAAGAAAAGTTTCGAAATATGCCCTGTATGACCAAGGATCACTACCTTTTACCATGAAAGGAGAAAATGTGACTATTCAATCTAGTTCAACATACACTTTATAATTCATGACACACATCAGTGCACAGGACATTCAACTTATTAGTTTCCATATTTATTAGTAGAAATGTATGGACATGTCTGTTTATTATTTACTTCCACCAAAAGTATTTACAAAACTCTGTAATACATACTTAAATAAAGATACACACAGGGTGGGCTGAGGAAATTGCTCAAAGGGAGAGTGCTCAACTTGTATGCTAAGGTCCTAGGTTTTCAGGGCCCACCACCACCCAATACACATTCCAAAAAGAAAAGAGAAAGTATGTTCATATACACGATAATCAAAGGAGATATTTCCTTGCCAAGATTCAAGAGAACATACCTCAGCCTAGATATCAGCAAAATTCCCATGTCTGAATAATCACACATTAGTTCTCACCAATAACCACTGTGAGCTATAACCACATTGTTTCTAATGACGAGGAATATCTGATACACGATATTTAGTGCCTACAACACAGCAAGTAGATGCCCGTGATTTAACTAACTTTAATTTTTTCACAACCCTAAATGAAGTATTATCTCCACTTGACAAAAGAGGAAACAGAGAAAACAAATAACATGACCAATGGTGGAGAAGCTGAAGAGCAGCCAGCCTCAGGATTCCTCTTGGGGCAGCTGTGCTCTAGAGTCATGTTCACAACCTCCATGTTAACCATGTCTCTAAAGAAACCATCAGAGTCAAACTCTTAAGTCACTCAACAAAAAAACTCTATTTTATGTCAGGAATGGATATTTCTATGAATTAAATTTTAGAAATGGTTCAGTTTGTAAAATTTTGTCTGACAATTTAATTTACAAATCTTTATATTGATATTTTTCTTTAAAAAAAAACCATAAGCATGAAGGTTGGAAAGATGGTTCATTAGAGAAGAGCACTGACTGCTCTTCCAGAGCACCTGGGTTTGACTCCAGAACCCACATGGTGGCTCACAACCATCTGTAACTCCAGTTTGAGAGACTCCAATGTCATCTTACCTCGACAGTGGTACACAGGCATGAACAAAGGCAAAACAACTATACACATAAAATGTTTTAAACATTTTTAAAGTTATAGACATGATCCTGATGTATGATGGTAAATGCCCATAATCTCAGCACTAAAGCAAAGAATCACCACAAATCTGAGGTTAGCCTGGACTACAAAACAAAACAAAGCTACAGATTACAAAGTACAATCATCCCAATAAATGAGGAAACTGCTGCATGGGGAAATTAAGTAATTTGTTTAAGGCCAAAACACTAACTTTTAGAACCAGACAACAGTGAGACTCCAGAACTCACACTTTTAATAATTTTACCACGTCAGCTTTCCCAAATGTTTTGTATTAATACTAAGGGTGATAATAGTGGTTAATGCAACAACTACCTACAGCTTAAGTGCTTACTATTTTTTCCTTTTAACATCAACTGGAGACACTGGAACATTTACTCTTTAATATACTCTTAATCTTTAATGTTGTTAAATTTATAGTAACAAAATTGTTACTAAGATCACAAACTTCAGAAAAATATATATTGGGCAAATCTTCTCTGCCACTGGAGGCATTAAGATTAATTCTAGTTTATATTCAGATGATTACAAGTCTACTGCTACTTCACATGGAATAGAAACTATGACATAGAGACATGAAAACAACAGAAAGGGAGAGAAATGTCTTCACTGACAAGATGTTGGGAATTTTGGGATGACATATAAGAATGGTTAAGACATTTGGGAAGTAAAGACATTAACCAGTAGCTATCGTGACAAAACAGAAATATATAGTTACATGTTGGCGTACACGAAATACAAGCTACAGCAATGAAAACCATAGCACTGCCAGAGGACTGGGAAAGGTTTCACAAAAGGCTTTTGGGGAATGGTGGCTGTTTCCAGAATAAACAAACGAGAACTAGGGGAACATATGTTAATTCTCCTCAATTTTAATGACAACTTATCCATCAAAAGTTAAGGTTTATTTGTAAATCTCCTATAGTAAAAGAAATACTAAAATAAACTTTTAAAAAGTAGGTAGATACCTTAGTACTGAAAATATAATTCTTAATATGGCAAATTTAACTAAACAAAAATTTTTTAAATTACCTCCTGCTAATTACTCGTTTCCTTGATTTCATTTTCCATTGATCTAACTCAATATGGGGAGGGTTACATTCGTGCAAGTCAGCACAGCTTAATGGTTAACCACATTCAGCTGCCAGCTATGTGCATGCTGCAAACAGCCGTCTATATAAACTCAAGAGGTTCAGCTCCCCTTACAGGAGGAAGTAGGTCCAAATTGCTAAAAATTGAATAATTAGGATAAAAAATGCACAAAATTAAAATATTTCTTTTTATTGTTCCTCTAGTAATTTCAGCCAGAATTGATACAGACAATTCATCATTTGATTCTGTATCGTCAGAGCCAAAATCAAGATTTGCTATGTTAGATGATGTCAAAATTTTAGCCAATGGCCTCCTTCAGCTGGGACATGGACTTAAAGATTTTGTCCATAAGACTAAGGGACAAATTAACGACATATTTCAGAAACTCAACATATTTGATCAATCATTTTATGACCTATCACTTCAAACCAACGAAATCAAAGAAGAGGAAAAGGAACTAAGAAGAACTACATCCAAACTACGCGTCAGAAATGAGGAGGTGAAGAATATGTCACTTGAACTCAACTCCAAACTTGAAAACCTACTAGAAGAGAAAACCGCACTTCAACAAAAAGTCAGTGCTTTGGAGGAGCAGCTAATGAATTTAATTCAAAGCCAACCTGGGACTCAGGAGCACCCAGAAGTGACGTCACTTAAAGTAAGTAAAACTCATAACTATTTTCCATGTGGATTTTTAAAAATACATCTTAAAGAAATACTATTTTAAATACTCTGCCATGTTACTAAACTACTTTAAATACTTTCCAGAAAGAAATTTTACTAGGAAATAAAATTTTCCTCTGTAACTTCAATTCAGTTTTGCTTGCCTAATATTATATTTGAAAATAGCTAAAATATGCATTTCATATGATGATTAAATACCAGCTGAGCAATAAAGTTTATAATGTTCAATTATTATGTTACTGCTAATTACTAGAGGTAAAAAAATTTTTTTAAATTTAATACTATTCTTCCATGAACAAAAATAGATTAATACTGCAAATGGTATGTTTTAATTCCTTAGAAACATTGTTTTAGTTTAAATAAAACTCAGAAAATTTTAGAAATGGCAATTTTTAATATAGTAGCGAAAGTATATATTATTTGAAAAAACACAGGACAATGATAGCCAATGTTCACTTTTCTAACCCACTACCAGTTTAAAATTAGATGACTGTTAAAAATGAATAAAAACTTAAAAGACAGAAAATTTTAAACTACAATCTGTGTGCAGAGTTTTGTAGAACAGCAAGATAACAGCATCAAAGATCTCCTCCAGACTGTGGAAGAGCAATATAAACAATTAAGTCAACAGCACAGCCAGATAAAAGAAATAGAAAACCAGGTAAGTCAGCCTAATGCTCTGTTCGATCTGTTGCACTGGTTGATGTAAACACGAGCTGTTAAGACAGCACTCCACAGCTAATCATCTGCTTGCAAACTTTCTGTGCAACTGGCAACCAACCTGTCTTGCAGTTTCCTCACATGTCTTACAAAGCAAACAGCAGAGCCTATCATATAAACTGTGAGGAAAAAGGATTCATAACTGCGTGCATTAAAGTGATCCTATTGGATTTTAAATTAGGTCCTGAACCTGTTCTGCTTAAAACCCCCACAATAGCTTCCTGTCTTACTCATCACTACCCTGAGAACCTGATCATCTCACTGATTCTATCTCAACTGGCTTCCTTGCTGTTCCTGAAGTACATGAAACACGCTGCCCCCAGTGCCTCTGTCTAAAATGCTCTTTTTTTCAGGTATCTGCAATTCTCATATACTTTCATCAAACACAAAATGTTCAGTGAAGCTGTCAAGGCATTTAATCAAAAATAAAAGTTCTCCCCAAAAGTCACTAATCCAATTATTTCTCAACAACTTTATATTTAGCATAAATATAGTTATTTCTTGCCTATCCCTGAATTAAACTGGAAGATCTATGAACCTGGGATTCTTTTCCTATTACTTTATTTACTAAAACCCTTCACATAAAATACTGTACAAACACAGAGTAGGCATTCAACATTTGAACTGACCATGGCAATATCATATTTGGCACACAGAAGTTAATAAAGTTGGCCAAGATTGTGATCCATACTGTTGGAAAGAGAACATATTCAAATATTTTAAGCAAAGCCTTACTGGTTCTTTTCCTTTCAATCAATGTTCGTTTGTTTGTTTCATTCTCTTAATTTTGTTACGTATTAAATAATGTTTGATTAAATGTCTCAAGAACAGAATGCCTATACATTCTGAAAAGCACTGTTTATTCCTCTTTGCTCCCTTGTAGAGCTGGGGTCAGACCTTTAATGCACAGGGATCAGCAGGCACCCTGCCACTGAGTTCTATTTCCAGCCCAGTTTATTATTGTTCTTACCATAGAAAACATTATAAACTCAAAGATGACGTGTACATAATTATACTTTTGGTATCCTTACCCAGAATTCCTTAAATATATATTCAATAGCATTTTAAAAGTAGATTTATATTCTTTTATCAGCTCAGAAAGACTGGTGTTCAAGAACCCACAGAAAATTCCCTTTCTTCTAAATCAAGAGCACCAAGAACTACTCCCCCTCTTCAACCGAATGAAACAAAAAATATAGAACAAGATGGTAAGATAATCTGGTGGGGTTTGTCTATATAATTCCCTATTTTTTAGGACCTGATCTAGACTAAAAAAGTAAAAAGACATATATATCAAATGCCATCACCAAATTAGATCCTGTTTTTTTAGTTTCTTTTTTTGTAACATTTTAACACTATATATGGCATTAAGATATGAAGCTGATATAAAAACATGGACTAATTATTAATTTCATAGATAGAAAATAATACTGCAGGTGTAGAAAAAGAATAAGCTCATGTTTATAAGAGCCTTAGAAACCTATGCAAGGGGCCAAAGGTCATTATTTAAAAAATTACTTTCAAAAGCAGCAAACAAAATACAGTCATGTGTATAAAGAAAAAATACACTTCTAAAAACTGATGAAGATTATGAAATTCTTTTTTTTTCTTCTCTTCAAAAATTCTGCTTTCTTTTCTGCTTAAAATCTTTTACAGATATAACAAAAGTTCCGGGGAACAAAATCCTCTTATTTCCAGTCAGACTTCAACAAAACTATATATTCCCAACAATTATTTTTGTTTATGTAATTCACATAGGAAAAATACCTGTTAGCTCTCTTCCTGTATGTTCACTGCTTCTACACATCTGTAGATTCTAGTTATGAACCAAACCCTTCACTGAACTTCCACTACTTAATATTCTTACTATGCCTAACAAATTAGTAATGCTTTTTAAAATTCTCATTTTGTGGATTTTCTTTAAAATAAGTAAGTTGGAAATGTTATTTTAATGTTAGTTGGATAGTTTGCTGTCTAGCAAATATGCCTTAGCATAAATATTACTGAACAGTCACACCAACTCCATGAAACAGCAATTCCATCAAGCTCCAAAAATATTCTACTCATAAACATTACATTATTATGTTTGTTAATTCTAGACCTTCCTGCTGACTGCTCTGCCATTTATAACAGAGGTGAACATACAAGTGGCGTGTATGCCATTAGAACAAGCAACTCTCAAGTGTTTAATGTGTACTGTGACACCCAATCAGGTAAAAGCTGCCTAAGCAAAGAATGGGCTAAAGTAAATTAAAGATACTCATTGCTTATTACCAAGAATAAGCCTGCTATTAATCCACCGAATATGATTATTTCTGCAAATTTGGGACCATAATAAATAATAAAGTACATTACCTTAACTATATAATACCAAATTAACAAATCACCTCACAAAGCCACCAATTAAAAAAAACTTAAAACATGGTCATTTTTCCCATCAACATTAATCTACTAAAAATAACTACATCCATTAACACCCTCCAGGTAGCCCATGGACATTAATTCAACACCGAAAAGATGGGTCACAAGACTTCAACGAAACGTGGGAGAACTACAAAAGCGGTTTTGGAAGATTTGACAGTAAAGTGATTTCCTTGTATTATTCATTTATTTGCTAATTTAACAATATGAACTGGATGTACTGATACAGGCCTGAGATCTTTATTAACACTATTAACATTATTCATTTATCTGCTAATTTAACAATATTGACTGGATACAGGCCTGAGATATTAACATTATTCATTTATTTGCTAATTTAACAATATGAACTGGATGTACTGATACAGGCCTGAGATTTTAACACTGGGGGCGGGGGACTGGAATGAAACAGAGGATGGAAAGTTCAAGGCCAGTCTGGACCACACACTGAGACCCATTTTCGAAGAAAAAGAATATAAGTTAAGAAACAATTATAAAATGGACAGTGGAAATGTAACAATAAACAAAAAACTAGTCTTCATAAAACTGATTGATAAATTTTACACGTTAGCAAGTACAATTATTTTAATTGTACTTATCACTAATACATGTCTGCTCTTAAGTATGCTTGTTGAAATTTAATTCAATAGTTCATGATTATCATAATGGTTATTAGGGAAAAACAAAAGTACCCCATAGGCTTTAGAGTCCGGTAAGGGTATGAATGAGCTGCAAAGGCAGCATTATAGTACTCTTTCATTGATATTTTAAGTACAAGTAACATGAGGTTAAAATGGGGCAGAGCACCTGACTAGCACTACACTGGGACTGACCCCTGCAGCTTAAAGAAAGTAATAAAGTAAAAAATGAAATAGAGTTAGAACGCACAGGGGAACTGTCAGAGATACAGTATCTAGCTACTTAAATACTAATTTCAATTTTAATTATTCAAGTATTATAAATACATACTACAGAGCTGTGGTTCTCTGTGATAGTTAATGTAGAATATTCTATTTTGATCACAAAACTGAACTATAAAAATAACCAAAAGAATATAAAATAAACAGATACTTAAAATCCCAAAAACACATTATGGACTTCTGTGAATGTGTAAGTATTCACTTATAGAGTGGAACGCATCTGCTATTACACCAAAGTTTTAAGACTCAGTACTACTTGACTATTTTTTAAATTCTCTACTCACAATACTAGTTAAATCCCTAAAGGGAAGGTAAATTCAGTAATATTTTATAGTTCTAACTCTGAAGAACAATTAATAAAAACCTCAGAGACAGAAATTGGGGTTCAACCTGAAGGTCAGAAAAGCAAAACAGGCAGGCACTAGCTCTTACCTCTACCTCAGGCTAAAATGGTGATCCTTCCTCTAGGAAACTTCAGAATGAGACTAAGAACTGTCTCCTCCCATTTTATAATCCTCTCTAGTTCTAGGATTAAGGGTGTACACCACTACTGACTGGTTTCTATGGCAGCTAGTGTGGTGACTGGGATTAAAGGTGTGTGTCATTGTGGTTACTGGGATTAAAGGTCTGTGTCATTACTGCCTGGCCTGTAGGCTGGCCAGTGTGGCTGTTTTACTTTTCTGATCTTTAGGCAAGCTTTATTTATTAAAATACAAATGAAATGCCACTGCATAACTCTTCTGAGATTGAGTTTAACACTAAAAGACTGACAGTTCAGAATGCTCACTGATTTCTAATAAGAAACTAATTCCATTTATAATCCTTAAGTGAAGTATTCTAACTCAGCAGCAATGATGAAGTATTTATTTTTATCATTAAATAATGATTGTATAATGATCTACTTAAATAATTGCTGTTTTTAATTCTGAATAAAGTTTTAATTATAGAGAAAAACACTAATAACAAAACAATCAAATCTAATGTTTTTGTTAATTTGCGAGATTCTTTATCTATTTTAAAGTAACTTTGCATTTGAGAAAAATTATATCAGTATTATCCAAAACTGAATATATAAAAGCATTCTCTTGACTGAATGTAGGCATATTAACATCTGATATACATAAGGAGGTACAAATGAGACATTACTCTATCAATGACCAAACCTTAAAATAGCTATAATAATGTAATACTGCCATATATAAAACATCTTGTGAAATACAGTTTGAAGCAAAGTTGGGGTTTATCAAGACAAGATTTTAATATAAACTAAAAAAAATTAACAAGGGAGAAAAAGTCACACATAGCCAATGGACAGCCAATGGATATAGTTCAGTGGGAGAGTCTTCTCCAAGGTGCATGAAGTCAGATTTAGTGCCCAAAACTCAAAGTAAAAAAAATAATAATAATAAATAATAATAATGAAAGGAAAGTTCAGAAACAGAGGGAAAGAGAAGGGAGGGACAGTGTATATATCCAGACGCAGACATGAGTTTCACAAAAGTGTGCATTAATAAAAGTTTTAGAAAGGATGTTTTGGGTTTTTGAGATAGGGTCTCATGTAGCCCAGGATAGCCTTAAACAACTCTGTGTAGCTGAGGACTGAACAATCCTTTCTGTTTGACCTCCCAAGAGTTAATTAATATTACAAGCACACACCACAGTATCAATAATATAAATTTTTACAGGGCTTCAAAGTAACCAAGGAATCAGAACTAAAACAACTCATTTACTTCAGGGAACTGAAAACAATGTTAAAAATTGTTAAAAATTGGCCAAGGAGCATGATTGTACATACCTGTAATCAAACACTGGAGTGGCTGAGGCAGGGAGATCTCAAATTTGAGGTCAGACTGGGCTAAACAGTGAGAGCTTGGCAAAAGCACACAAAGACAAATAAGTCAGTCAGGACCTGATCTGTAGTTAACAATACACAGGTGTCGTTCCCCACCCCCCACACACCTTTTCTCTTTAGGAGAATTTTGGCTGGGCCTAGAGAAGATCTATGCCATAGTAAAACAGTCTAACTACATCTTACGACTTGAGCTCCAAGACTGGAAAGACAGCAAACACTTTGTTGAATATTCCCTGCGCCTGGGAAGTCATGAGACCAACTACAAGCTACATCTGGCCAAGACTGCTGGCAATGTCCCTGAGGCACTCCCAGAACACAGAGATCTGATGTTTTCTACATGGGATCACAGAGCAAAGGGGCAGCTCTACTGTCCAGAAAGTTACTCAGGTATTTCATTAATGCCAATACTGCTTTCTTCAAAGTATCCCCCTACAATTTTAACTATTATCTATAATATCAAATTTTTTAAATACTAATCTTAAGTAAGTATTCTCTCCAAAGACAAAAATCTATTTTGGGTTGTAGTTTGAAGTGCAAATTCTGGTCCAGCTGGCAATTTTACCTATGATACTCCTCAAACACTATTTTGATGGTGTACGTGGGTTACAAAGATGAATACTGGAATACATGCACCTACCACATAATATTGTTTATATGAAATAAAGATATAACCATGAAAAACATTAACAGCTACTAGACAGGAGGCATTATCCAATTAAATCACACATCTGTCTTCTTTAGGAGGTTGGTGGTGGTATGACGTATGTGGAGAAAACAACCTAAACGGTAAATACAACAAACCCAGAGCCAAATCCAAGACAGACAGGAGAAGAGGGATCTACTGGAGGTCTCAGAACGGAAAATTACACTCTATCAAATCATCCAAAATGATGATTCAGCCCACCGATTTAGAAACCTTTGAATGAAATGAGACAAATTAAAAGGCCAATAAATTAAATATTAAAGTCCTCCTAGATTACTGTAGTATAATAATCTGGTATTAAATCTTTAATGGAAAGCTTGAGAAATGAATTCACTATTAAGACCAGACACCATCACATCAATTTAACACCATTTGTCCTTCTCAATCAAACCTCCTACAATAATATCATTTGTTCATGTTTGTGATGTGAGAATCAATTTAAGATAGTGCAAGTTAGCTGAGAGTGGTGGTGCACGCCTTTAATCCTAGCACTCAGGAGGCAGAGGCAAGTGGATCTCTGAGTCCGAAGCCAGTGTGGCCTATAGTGTGTGTTCCAGTACAGCCAGGGCTACACAAGGAAACCTTGTCTCAAAAAAAACCAAAAAACAAACAAACAAAAACATGGCTCCAAACTAAATCATAACTGATGGGTAAATTCTAATCATTCTTATATTTAAAGTCTTAAATACTTCAACTTAAAAAAAGTGCTGTTTTCATGTTAAACTTCAAAAAGTGGTATTTTTACAGGTCTCAATGCTATCTTACTAGTTTCAGAATTAAATTCGGTCAATTTAGAATACATGTCTGTAATAGGAACTTTTAAAAATTAAGCTTCATTTTGCTACAACATAGTCTGGAGTAAATTTTTAAGGCTGTCACATAAAGCTGAGTGCAATGGTGGTTTTGCACTAAGCCCAATGTCTACCAGCGCGGCAGGTCCACATCATACTGACTCTGACTTTCAGTGTCAAGAAGACAGTAACTTAGCATATATTTAGTTTATCTACACTGTGAACATTTTATATACTTCAACAGTTAATACTATGATAGTGATTTTAAGAGACATCTGTCAAAATGAAATAAGAATGAATGCCTTTGTAGCATTAAATGGAAGTTTAAGAAGAATTTAATATCCCTGGACATAATGTAGAGCCTGCATTTTGTGTATTTTAAGTAGAATTAAAAATCATTATAGATTATCATATTTTTAAGCCTGACAGGTATGCATGTACGTTCAAAACATCTTAGACACTGACATTACAATATTGTTTCTAAAACAAAATGATTGTTTCTAAAAAGCAATTCAAACTTTAACTCCCCAAAGATCCTTGGATACAAGTATTTGCATCAAAACATGAAGCACCTATTAGCGTTTGTTTCAAGTATTTTGCTCCATGGTTATAAGATCACCTGCTGTTCTTGCAGAAGACCTGAGTTTCATTCCCAGCACCTACAATGGGGGCTCATAAGCACTGAAACTCCAGCTTCAGGGGATTCAATGCCTTCTTCTCACCTCCACAGACACATGGACACAGGTCATATACACATTCACATAAATAAAAATGTATCTTTTATTTATTTTTATTTCATGTGCATTGGTGTTTTGGCTACATGTGTGTCTGTGGAGGGTGTACGATCTCTTGGAGATGGAGTTACAGACAGTTGTGAGCTGCCATGTGGGTACTGGGACTTGAACAGGAAAAGCAGCCAGAGCTCTTAACCACTGAGCCATTTCTTCAGCTCCAAGAACTATATCTTAGAAAAACTTCCAAAAAAAAAAATTCTGAGTTAAACCAAGTCTTTAAATATAAGTAGTATCCAAGTTATACTGTGACTTGCCTCAATCAATATCTAGCATCATAGCTTACGTTATACTATATCATGCATATCTTTAAAATCACATAAGAGACATATATGGTCTGTGTGGATCCTACATTAATATTTTTCTACAGGAAAACACAAAAAAAAATTAAAGCAAGAAAAAGCCATAGTTTTCATAGTTACAATTCAACCTGCCGAAAATTTACTTTGAGTTTTACAGCTGACTACTGAAATGGTTTCATGGAAAAAAAANNNNAAAACAGAAACCCTGGGACACAAATGATTCAGGACACAGCACAGCAGGTGTTCCTTCTAGCTGCTTTCCTTCATTTTCTCACTCTCTCAGATGATAGGTTTCATTCTGTTCCCTTTAGAAGTACCAAACTGGTCTCCCCCACCCTGCCCCCAGAATGCTCAGACTGAGAGATTCTTCTGGAAGAGAAAGGCTTCCTCTTTACATTTCCCAGAGCATTGTCCTGTCTCACTTCTTTGCCTGGAGAAGATTTTAGCACTGACCCACAGTTGTCGAATCCGGTGGGACTTTTCCAGTCAGTCCCTTTCCCTTTGCTCTCTCTAGAGCTTACTACTAGCCGCCTTCCAGTACCGCTACACTCACCAGCCCTCCCTCGGATCCACCTTCCAAAGTCTAGTCCTTCCTCTTACCCTCTGACCATCAAGGAGCAATACAAGCTTTCTTCTGGGGGAGCAAGGCCTGTGTGTAGAGGAAAAAAAAATATGCTTGTGTTCATGAAAAAGTGTAAGTATGTGCATGTGTGTGGCAGCTGTCCACCCCATCACTCTCCTCCTTACTTGTTGAGACAACAGTCTGACACTGAACTGGAGCTAGCCAGTCAAACAGCTCCAGAAATCCACCTGTCTCTGGCGCCCAACACTGAGGTGCCAAGGGGGGCCTGCCATGCCTGGATGTTACATAGTAGGTGATGGGAATTCAGACTCTGCACTCTGTGATGGAAACTTCACTGACTGAACCATCCCCGAGTCCCAAGACTGGTATTTACAAATGTGACCCTCAAATATTCTGTCTGCACTCATGGACTCTATTTTCCACGGGAAAATTCCCCAACTCTACATACTCAACCCATAACCTTGTTTAGATCCCCTTCTCACACTACTTACTAGCCACTCCTCCCTCCATCCTACAGACACATCATAGTAGCTCAGCCCTTTGCAGTTCTTTTCAACTCCTCTCTAAACTTCATACCCTCTTAACTTTTATAGCCATCGGCATCACTACCAGGCTATTAGTCTGGAACCTGGAGAAGGTCTGGATTTTAACTTAAATTGTAAACACAGCCTCTCATATCCTATAACCTTCTTTTGAAATCTTTCTGATAAGATTTCTTCTCAAGGATTGCCTTTAGTCTGATCAACTCCTAGCCCACTAATTATCAATCATACTATAACAAATTTATAATAACATACTTTAAAACATAGCATCTTATTATATATGAATCATATCTCATACTCCATATATCTACCTCCATATAAAAAGTTATTTTCTCCAAAAATCTCCTAAGAAGTGATGCTCCTAAAAGATGCCATATTCATTCTTGTGCATCTCACATAAGCCCTATTGCCATGCGGCCATGGGAATGTTTTCCAATTAGAAGAGCAACTGCCTAAATAATGAATCCAAGGTCCCTGGCACCTGAGCCCGATCAGTGTTTGAGGCAGCCTAGCTGGCCTCAACCATGCCATCCATCTTTCTCCGCCTCCTAAGGTCTGAAATTGTACGTATGCACCACCACGCCTGGCTCCTCTTTAACAACTTTACCCCAGCACAATGCTGCTCTTTTGAAATCAAACTTTACATACTTTAAAACATCCTATTAGCCAGGTGGTGGTGATGCACGCCTTTAATCCCAGCACTTGGTAGGCAGAGGCAAGCAATTTCTGTGAGTTCAAGGCCAGTCTGGTCTACAAAGAGAGTTCCAGGACAGCAAGGATGTTACATAGAGAAACCCTGTCTCAAAACACCAAACCAAACAAAACCAAAAAAACCCATAAAACATCCTATTAGTATTTCCCTAATTAATCCCATCTGTCTACAATTCCTCCTCTTTCTGACTGGACTGGACATATTTCTATTTTGAGGTACAGGTAACCTTTCTTCTTCCATAGCTCTATCTTCCT
Source organism: Bramus lutescens (assembly GCA_001685075.1). Taxonomy (NCBI): domain Eukaryota; kingdom Metazoa; phylum Chordata; class Mammalia; order Rodentia; family Cricetidae; genus Bramus; species Bramus lutescens. Next base: position 120,587 of record LOEQ01003950.1, read on the forward strand.
TGTGCAGCACTTGCGTCTACAGTCCTCAAATGGCAGCATTACATAGACAGAAAAGTAAACCTAGAAGATTATAGTAAAAATTGAAAAGCAGTAATTAAAAGGCTAAGAGCATCAAACATTCATCTACCTGATCTTAGTGAATTACTGTTAAATCTCACATCAAGAGCTTACTCTTAACCAGTATGAGAGCTGGCATACACATTTCTCATTCCATTGTCATCTGTTACTGTATGATCTATTTACATATTTTCTCATATTACAACAGCATGTTTCCATACTGACATCTTTCTAGCAGCACAACTCACGGTAATTAGCTTACTCATACAGTAGTAGAGATGTATTAACTAGCCAATATTTTTTGAATTCCTATTTTAGACAACTTATTCCAAATTTGTATTCTTATACATACTGCCTTCTGTAGAGAATAACAGTATCACCCCATTTTTTGTGCCTAACACTAACACCTACAAGCAATGCACTTTTGTGTACATTACTTAGTGATTATCCAATCTGCAGTTTTGAAAACTGAAAGTCGTCAAACCATTGCCCCTTTTAGCAAAGTCCAAAGTGTTTTCCGTGGGTGAAAATCACCTAGGGCAAAATTACTCAATTGGTGTCAACAGTGCAGTTCAAGGCTGTGTGTGAAAGCAGGGTTGACAAGTCCCTACAATATGCTTTCATAGGGTGAAGTTTCAAATGAGTTTTATAAAATATAAATATAACAAAGAATTCCATGTAAACCACATAAATGGTTTGCTACAGTTCCAATGCTCTAAGATAGTAACACACCTAAAAATGATTAGGATTATTGAAACAGCAATAAACAACCTTAAAGACATAGAATTGTTGCTGCTCATCTTCAGAGAAGCAGCCAAGCTTCAGACTCCAATTCCACAACCAGCAATAGCCACCTGCCAAAGCTGCCTCACTGGGTGCTTAAATGGTCTTATGAACAAAATGTTTAAATACACGCACATATTTTTAAAGCCGGATCTTAGGTTATCACTGTTCGAACTCCTTTAAGAAAATAATCCATACAAACACTTCTGGTGGAAATAGTTTAATTTTTAGGGTAAATGAACGGAACTCTTTTCAGGCTGCTCCTGTTTCTGCAACTTTATCTCTCCCTTGGGAGCTTGGGATAGCACACCACCACCCTGAGGTTTTAAAAACACCTGTATGGCAATATGAAAATACTAGGAAATCGGGCTCTCAACTCAAGAGTTTTCACAGATTCTCTTAATTTTCAGTACCACTCATATTAAATTAAGAATGTAAATAATGAACCATAGCAATATTAGCAGTATATAACAACTATGATATTGAGAATGCAAACATTTTTATATCCCAACTATTATGGCTATCTCAAAATACTGCTTAGAAAATAGTCTTTTTGATTATATCAGAGGACAGAATGTTTTAGTTTAATTCATTAATAAAGAATATAACTAGATAATGGCACTGGGATTTGTCTCTACTGCATGTACTGGCGTTTTGGGATCCTATTCTATTTGGATGCATACCTTCCTAAGCCTGGATGGAGGGGGGAGGGCCTTGGACTTCCTACAGGGCAGGGTACCTTGCCCTCCCTGAGGACTGGAGGAGGAGGGGGGAGGGTGAGTGGAGGAGCAGGAGGGAAATGGGAGGAGGGGAGGAAATGGAAATTTTGAATGGTATTATTAATAAAGCAATAAATAAATAAATAATATAACTAATATTTATCACTTTAATTCAACATAATTTATTTATTTTATTAACCCTATGTATTTTATGAACTAAAATATTATTCCAAAAACGTGAGATTATAGGATACACATATACACAAAAATCGAGAATTGCTCTGCAAAGGGAGATCTACCATAACACAAGGACAAGCTATAAGAAGTGTCCTGTGAGCCCCATGTGCTCACACTGACCTGGTCTGACTAGCCAAGCTGCACTTTGAAATAAAACATTGGGGGAAATTAAACTGGTTCATTATAAGCTTATCAAATAACACAAAACTAGTAACATACAATTCAAAGGAGTTTTTTTGTATAATTTTTTGTTGATATTTATTGAGCTCTACATTTTTCTCTGCTCCCCTCCCTG
>LOEQ01003951.1:23885-49861 GCA_001685075.1 Bramus lutescens
TCTGGAAGAGCAGCCAGTGCTCTTAACCTCTGAGCCATCTCTCCAGCCCCCTGCACAGCATTCTTGATCAGGAAAACTCACTACATAGTAAGATCTTGCCACAAGTAAATCAACAAACAAAACTGATATTTCCAGGGCCAATTAAAAATTTAGCATACTTACTTTCTTATACATTTTAGTACCAACCATAGATTACTCTTAAATTGAGCGCACATGTCCTCATATCATGTGTTTGATTTACTTTGTCATCTCTTCTATTATTAATTGGTTAGTATATTTGTGTGTGTGTGTATGCCTGTGTATGTCTCTCTGTGTGTGTACGTGAGTTTTTTTTTTGTGTGTGTATGTTGTAGAAGCCAGAGCTCAGCCTCATGTGTTGTTAAGATGTTAATGTTTTTGAGGTTGGATCTCTCACTGCCCAGAAGCTCACTATAATTAGGCTAAGCTGAGGACCAGCAAGCCCTGGCAGGGATCCACCAGTCTCTTCGTCTCCACCACTGGGATTACAAATGCAAGCCACCATGCTCTTTTCAGGTGAGTTCTGGGGATTGGACTTAAGTCCTAATATGTGTGAGGCAAGGACTTTAACAGGAGAGCGACCTTCCAAGTCCTAATGAGTTCCTTTTGAAATGAAGTATGAGTATGTTGCTCAGTCCCTGGAATTCTGCTTAAAGGATCTTCCCGTCTCAGCTTCACAAGCACCTGGGACTACAAGTGTGTAGCACTGTGACCTCTTTGCCACCTGTGTATTTAATTTTAAGCTTTCTTGTGTTTGAGATACATGCTCTTGCAGGAAAAGCATAACTATTCCGTGTCACCTGGGATAGTCAGGGGCAGTAAGGTTGCCCGGAGCTACTTGCTGTTGGATCTGGATGTGTGGGATCTGGTGTTGACTTAGGACCAAGATTGACTCTCTCTGCTTTGTCTTGTGGATTAGGACATAGAGCCTTGGCTGCTATTCCAGCACCGTGCCTGCTGACCTGCTGCCGTACTCCCAGCTGCCATGTCCCTGCCGTGATGGTGACGGACTCCTGTTCCTTTGAAAGCATAAGCCCTATAAACCCTTCCTTCCCTAAGTTGTCTTGGTCACGGTGCTTTGTTACAACTGTAGAAAAATGACGAAGATGAACCTTCACGTTATTGCCTTGGTGAGGCAAACAGAATTCTTCATCGCAAGGGAAGCCTGAGGTCCTCCGCTCTTGGAAATCTTCATTTGAGGAGCAGTGCCCTCTCATTCTGGCTGTGAAGTGAGCTCTAAACTGAGGCCCTGTACCCTGGAAACCGCTGTGTCCTGGGGATCCCCGTGGGGCATCCTGTCCCCCACGTGGATGGGGCACCAGGCACTTCTCACTTGTGGCAACTCTCTTTCTCAGGTGCCCTTCCTTCCAGCCCACTGCATCTCTGTGTTAGAGCCTTATTCACTGCTTTGAAGGACACCCATTTCTAGAGATCACATTTGTTCTCACATTCATCATCGACCTGACAGCTTGAGCCTTGACCCTTGTTCCTCCTTGTTCATGGGTGCAGCGTGATGGTTAGGTGTGAGCCAGGCGACAGGAGGGGACATTTGAGTAGAACGGTTTTCCCGTCTTTCAAACTCCAATGAAAGCAAATACAACATCCCTTACCTCGTGCTCACCAGTTTCTGCCGTGGAGCAGAAAGAAGGCTTGGGGTACCATTTGAATCAGGAAAAATGAAAGTGACAGGTTTTGAACCTTGAACTGCGACAGCTGTAGAAAGGCTGTGGGAGGCCGGTTGGCAGGATGCAAAACTCACCAAGTGAACGGGAGAAGGAAGGGGGAGGGGCGTGCACTTCAGCTGCTCAGGAGGACACACGAGGGACCAGCGGTAGGGGCAACAAGAGTCCAGACGTAGTAGAGGGATATAACCAACAACTCGCTGACAGACAGACTGTAAACTGCATCTGCGAGCAAAGGAAATGGAATGTGAATTACAAGCAGAAAGTTAACGGAGAAAAAGGGAAATGGAAGCAGTGTGGGCTGTGCCGCCCTGCGAAGGTGACGTACTTCAGTTAGTCAGTTCACTCTGAGGTTCTTGGAGCTGTAATGGAACGAAAGAGACACAATTACATAATGCACAGATTCACGGAGCCTGATATTCTTCAGGTTGTTGGTAATGACCAAGTGTAGATGACTCTAAGGCTTGTGAGTAAATTAATAAAGGAATTTGGATGCTTGATCCTGGAACTGGGGACGGATTTCTAAAGGGACCTGTGTGAAAAGGTGCTTCTAAAATTCCTTTCCAGGGGAGACCTAAATAAAAGGCCTTACTGGAAAGTTAAAAACCCAGCAGGGCTGACAGCTCTATGGAAATGCTTTCTGCTATTTCTTAAGTTATTGCTTCTTCATTATCTTATATTTTATATTGTATATTTTTATGTTGTATATTTTATATTGTATGTGTTTCAGATATGTTGGTTCCCCTCCACCCTTCCTTCCATGCTGAGGACGGAGCCCAGACCCTTGCTGTGGAATAGTATTTTAACTGGGCAAAGGCTTGTGACATTTGTTTCTGCTGCCTTTGTTTAATTATGTAAGGATGTGTTGCTGTTTCACTTTGCCTGCCTACGGCACCTGATTGGTCTAATAAAAAGCTGAATAGCCAGTAGCTAGGCAGGAGGGTTAGGCAAGGCTGGTGGGCAGAGAAAATAAGTAGGAGGAGAAATCTGGTCAGAAGAAAGAAGAGAACTAGGGAGAAAGAAAGGATATGCCTGGGGCTAGAAGCTGGGCAGCCACCAGCCAGCCACCCTGGAGACAGCAGAAAACTAAGATATACAGAAAGAAAGGAAGAAAGAAGGGAAGAAAGAAGAGAGAGAGAGAGAGAGAGAGAGGAAGAAAGGAAGAAGGAAAAAAATAACAGGCCCTGAGACAAAACATAGATAAGAAAGATTAAAGAGCTAAGATAAGGCCGAGCATTCATAACTAATAAGTTTCTGTGCCTTGATTTGGGAGCTTGTTGGTGGCCTAAAAGAAAAAGCCAGCTACGTCCTCCCTCTGATTTTCACGATCTCAACAGCATGCATTTGTTTTCCCACATGAACATCTCTGAATTCAAGATGTCCTACACCTGGCAGCATGTCACAGCCTCTGTTCAGATGTGGATTGTGACATAGATATTGCTTCCTGTATGTCCTTGACTTTGGTTGTCAATCCTGCAGGTCTGACCAGGCCTCACAATTCCTCCGTGCACCAGTGGAAAACATGAGTCCTGAAAGCCTTGTGTGAAGGCTTCCCATTGCTTTCTCCTGGTAAAACAAAGCTTGCAGGATGAAGAAAACCCCAGAGAGAGCAGCGGCTGGCTCCTGCTGGGTTCTGAAAGGCAGAGGAACTGCTAGGACAGAAGAGTGGCTCTTGTCTCTGAAGCTAAAATGGCTCAAGAGAGTGGCCTTGAAGAGAAACAAATTTTAAGACTATTTTAACCAACTTCTTTTCCTTATGTGTATTTTATATTACTGTGATGATTATTATTTATTTTAAAGTTTGGGGGAGGTCTTACTATGTGACCCTGACTGACTTGGAACTCACTGAATAGGCCAGGCTGGCCTTGAACACATGAACAATCTTCACCCTCCCGCATCTGCCTTCCTAACACTTGCCCCCAGTCCTGACTTTAATTTCCTAATGGAGAATACTTTAACCAATTTATTCCAAATGTCACATGAATAATCTAGCATAAAACATTGTGTCTCAATAAGCCTGGCAAGTTTTTTGAGTAAGCTTGTGGGAGAAATTCTAAAGATGAGAAACAAGGCTGGAGAGAGGCTCAGTGATCAAGAGCACACACTGCTCTTGCGGAGGACCTGAGCTCAGTCCCTAGCACCAGTGCTGGGCAGCTCACACTGCCCATAGCTTCAGCTCCAGGGGATCAGACACCCTCTTCTGTCCTCCAATGGCACCTGTGCTCCTGTGCACAGATCTACACACAGATATGCACGTATACACACACAGAACTAAAATCTTAAGGAAAAAACTTTGTTAATGCTTTACCAGAGTGGGGTGTAAATACTAGTGCATATTAGAATTGACAATGTACTAAGTTTAATGAAATGTAGCTCATATTTCTTTCTTTTCTTTCTCTATCACCCCCTTTTGTGGTGATAAAATATGCATAACATTAATGCTGGCTGTGGTGGGGCACACCTTAGTCCATCTATCACCTCTCTCTCTCTCTCTCTCTCGTTCTCTCTCTCTCTCTGACATTAAATTTGCCACCATCATTGTTTTGAAACAGGGTTTTGCTATGTATGTTGCCCTGGCTGGCCTGGTTGGTACTCACAGCAATCCTACTGCCTCAGCCTCCTGACGTTGGGTTTAGTTGTGTGTGAGGCCTGGCTCTAGACCATTTTTAAGTGTGCAGCATGGTATTGACACCAGCCACCAACCATCTATAGAGTGTGTTCATCCAGCAAAAGCGAAACTCTAAACCTAGTAAGCAACTTTCTATTCCTGTCCGGATAATCACCGTTCTTCCTCTCTGTCAGTTTGATCTCTCTTAGTTCCTCATATAAATGGAGTCAGAAAGTATTTGCTTTTTTTTGTGACTGACTTATTTCACTAAACACATGACTTATTCTACATCCACATTGTAGCCTGTGCCCAAATTTCCTCTCTTGATGACCACATAGTATTCCATTTTATGGCTATTCCACATGTACTCAGTCATCAGCTGGTGGGCATCTCTGGGCACTGGAGGTCCATTCGCCTTTGATTGTGAAGAGTGGTGTTGCAAACATGGGCATGAGTGTTAGCTTCGAGACTTGGAGCTCTAATCATTTCTGTCTTCTATGTCCCAGATTTAGGATTCTGCTATTTATCAGCTAGCACTCCATATTCTTTTTAAAAAATATTTCTTTATTTATTATGTATACAATATTCTGTATGTGTGTACATCTGCAGGCCAGAAGAGGGCACCAGACGTCATTGCTGATGGTTGTGAGTCACCATGTGGTTGCTGGGAATTGAACTCAGGACCTTTGGAAGAGCAGGCAATGCTCTTAACCATGGAGCCATCTCTCCAGTCCCCATATTCTTTATTGTATTTCAAAATAAACAACCCCTGATTGACTCAAGACAGTTCCTCAGAAATGATTTCTTTATCAGTTGTTGCTTTCTTGTAACTTCCTGTTCTTGCTTTATAATGTAAGATTAAGTTGTCACATAGATTACTTATTATAATACCTTTATATATGTAAGATTAAGTCATCACATAGATTACTTATTATAAAACCTTTTCTCTGTTTACTGCTAGTTTTTTTCATTTCCTTTTTAGATAGTTAACATTTGTGGGGTTCAGTGTGAGATTTCAATGTTGATCAAGCCAGGGTGAGTAGCGTTCCCATCATTCTGAACATGTAGCATCTTTGTGAACATTAGAAACCCAGGCTCTGACTATTTGAAGTGTATGGTAGAAACTGTTACCTATAGTTAATATGCTATAGAGCACTACACCCTTGAGTCCTCTCTGTCTGTGTTTCTATCCCTTATCCATCTTCCTCCCCACTAAGCCTATTTTAAGAGATCATTCCTTCCTTTTCTTTATCTTTGCTGTGGAACCCTCATATGTTACGTTTTCATTAGTCCTCTTAGCTTTTGTTAGTCTGCTTGGACTTCCAGAATAGGAAACATAAATGCATTTTTTCCTTGTAGTTCTGGAGGCCGGGAGGCTAAGGTCATTGACAGGCATGGCTCTGTTGGTTATGGACAACTTTCAGGGTCCTCATCAAGAATGAAAGAAAGAAAGAAAGAAAGAAAGAAAGAAAGAAAGAAAGAAAGAAAGAGAGAGACTGAGAGAGAGAAACAAAGAAAAAAGGAAGGAAGGAAGAAAGAGAGAGAGACTGAGAGAGAGAAACAAAGAAAAAAGCAAGGAAGGAAGGAAGAAAGAAAGAGAGAAAGAAAAAAAGAAAAAAGGAAGGAAGGAAGAAAGAAAGAAAGAAAAAAATTTTCTGTGTTTACGGTGGATCAAATTGAGTGGCTTGCAATGCTAAGCAAACACTTCAGCACTAAGCCACAGGCTCTGTCTTCTTTTCCTTTAAGGTCACCAGCCTTCTTGAATTTTTTTCCCCCTGAGACAGGGTTTCTCTTTGTAGCCCTTGACTGTCCAGGAACTCACTCTGTAGACCAGGCTGGTCTTGAACTCACAGAGATCCGTCTGCTTTTGCCTCCTGAGTTCTGGGATTAAAGGTGTGCGCCACCACTGCCAGGCATACTGCCCTTTGTTATTACTTCATTTACCTAAACTCCCTCCTAAGAGGCCTCTTCTTCATCTAGTACAGTCTCCAGGGGACTAGAACTTTGCCATCTGGATGGAGCAGTGGTGGCAGTGGATGGTTCAGATCATTACATCCATCCTGAGGAAGGAAAGTCTGTTGTCATGCAGGGCGGGGACTGGGGTCGATTTTGTAGAGAAAGTTACTGACTCTTTAAAAGGTAGATCCAGCTGGGAGGAGAAAAGCAAAAGTTTACATTTTCGTTTTTGCCTTTAAAAATAACAAATCGGGGTGGTGGTGGGAGACCACTAATTTGTAGGTTCCACAGCGGATCAGGGTGCGACCGACCGTCTGTAGCTTCGCTGTAGATGACGCCTCTGACTGAAGCTGTCTAAACTCATTCAGTAAAAGCTCTGCCCTCTGCCCTCCCGGCTTTGTAGCTCAGCCTTGGAGGTTAGTAGGGTCTTTGGACAAAGAACTATAAAGACATGGGCTGTAAAACTTAATCCGTGGTGACTTTTCTCTACCAGAACCCGGGTCGACCGACCATCCTCACGCCGTCTCACTTTGTTTGTTCCTAAAAGAGGAAGTGTGAGTTTCGTTTAATTTGCAGAAAACATCATGTTTTTTAAATGAAAAGAAAAATAATTTATTTATAGATTTTTTTGTCTGCATGTTTATTGTGCACCACCTATGTGCAGTGCCCGAGGAGGACAGGAGAGCTTGTCAGGGGCACTGGAACTGCAGACAGTTGTGAGTCACCATGAGGGTGCTGGGGAATAGAACCTGGGTCCTCTGGAGGAGCAGCCAGGGCACTGAAACACTGAGCCAGCTCTCCATCTTTCGTAAAGTATTGTAGGAGCTGGCCTGGGAGATGAAGGCTAACGGTTTTCGTAAAGATATTCTGGCAAAAGAGACACCCCCCCCCCTTACAAGATGGCCATGGAATCTAGATCCATGACTCAGAATGCGTTCTTCCTCTACTTTCCCCTTCCTACCCGTAAAAGTCATGTCATAGGCCTGAGTTCTTTAAGATGTGTCTCATAGACAGTGCCTCTTCCCAGAACCCAGGATGCCAGCCTTTGAATAAAAATTAGTTCCTTTCTTCTAGTTCTCATGCCCTGAGTACTGGCTTTTGAACAGTAGTCAGAACCTGATCCAGTACTACAGCTATTTGAGATAAATCAACCGCTTCATCTTGGCTCGTGGTTCTAGAGGTTGCAATCCATAATAAATTCTCTGTATTGATTTGGACCCATGGTAAGATGGCATGGCACGTTATGACAGAGAGCATGGGAGGAGCAAAGCGCTTGGCTCCTGACAAGAGGAGGGGAGAGGAAGGAACTGAGATTTCAGTCTCCTTGTGAAGTCTCCTCCTGCAAACATAAAAGACCTCTGAGCAGGCTCCATTCTCATAACTTCATTGTATTCTAATAGTGTTATAGTCTGTGGACCAAGCCTTTAACACACGAGTTTTGGGGGTACAATTGAGATCCAAACTATAGTATCCGCCACCTGGACCAAGTCACTTAATCTTTCTTCCAGTGACAAATGTATTGACCGCCTAGGATGTTTGTTGTGTTGTGAGGGTTAAATGAGAAAATACCTATAGATCATATATGCCTGTGTGGTGTATGCTGGCCTGTGCCAGTGTGTGTGGAGGCTGGAGGTGGATTTTTAATACCTTCCTTTATTACTCTCCATCCTATTCTTTGAAACGGTGTCTCTGAGCCTGGGGTTTGTTGTTTTGGCTACACTGGTCCTGTGGATCTGCTTGTCACTTTCCTTTCCCTGTTGTGTTGGCATCATAGGCGTGTGTCGGCATCATAGGCATGTGCCCACATCATAAGTGTATGTCGGCATCATAGGTATGTGCTGCCATGCCTGGCTTCTTATGTGGGTGTTGGAGATTGAAGCTCAAGTCCTCATGTTTCTGAAGCAAGCACTTTACCCACTGAATCATCCTCCCAGCCTTTAGAGATAACGCATAACCCTATCAGGGCACCAGGACAGGTGCCAGGGTCCATATTTTGAGGAACTTCCCTGATTGAGTGAAGACCCACAGCTGAGCAATGTGCACAGCGGGGGAATCTTTGGAGCACTCAGTCCTAAGTGTCGTCAACAAATCTCTCCCCATTAAGAGGTGGACGCTGGGTCTCATTCCTAACCAAGAAACTATTTGCAATTGATGCTCACTAGCAAAGGGAAAAAAATCTGTTTCCTCTAATTGAGTGTCATTAGGTATATCAACCACACTCCACAAGACCCTGGAGTATTTGACCAACACAAAATGAACTTTGTGCTGTTTTTTCTGTTTTTTTTTTCTTCCTTGTTGGTCTTTTGTTTGTTTGCTTTGACTTTTATTTTTGTTTTGTCTTGTTTTGAGAGAGGGGGAACATAGAGTTGGGTGGGTAGGAGATGAGGAGGATCTGGGAGGCGCTGGGGAGGGAAAAATGGAGTGTGTGTGAGTCAGGCCAGAGCTGGGAGCCTGGTGCTGAGTGCATAGGAAGCTGTGGCTGGGTGCCAGAGACACAGGCTCAGATTGGGCAAGAACAGGGAACTGATCTGCAGGTCACTCTCATCCTGGCCAGAGATATTTGAAGACATCAACAGTTCTGGAAAATGAAGAGGCAGGCAGGAAGTGAAACAGGGGAGGGATGGAGAGGAAACAGCAAACTGTATCCTGGCCCTTCCACACCTGGCTCCCCTTCCTACACTGTGCAATGAGGGGCGTGTATATGTGTGTGTGTGTGTGTGTGTGTGTGCCCGTGCGCGCGTGCGCGTGCGTGTTTTCAAGGGGACCTCCTTTCTCCAGTTGTGAGAACAGAAACATGTCCTCCACCCCCACTGCTCATGGCCCACGTTTCCAACTGTGTTTCTATTTCTATTTGCTGTCCAAAGTCCTAGGGGGCAGGAGATGACAGGTTAGGTGGACTTAGACACTCAGACACAGGGACAGGGCTCTTGCCTAGACCAACCCCCTTCTCTCTCATCTAGCACCACCTGTCCAGTTCTCCCAGGTTTAACCCCTTGCTCCTTCTGCGTGGGCTGCCTTTGGAAGCCAGAGTCAGTTCGCTATACTCTAACAGGTAACAGGTTGGGGGAGGCACGTGGGACTGAGGATATCTAGAGCTAAAAAACCCCAAAAAGTGGTTCAAGGACACTGGGGGTTTGGTCCACGTGAGTATGATAGGAAGACTCCTGGATCCACCAAGGGAAAGACCTCCTCCTGGGAAGAGATGGGACCCTGCGGAATTTCAAGCCTTTTCCCAAGCTAATCTCCAACTCTGAACCACTCCCCTTGACCTCCTTGGGTCCTAGCATCCCTCCACAGGAACTCGCCTCTTAGCACAAACCCAAGTTCCAGCCCTAAGAAAACCGCAGCTCAGCTCCAGCCCTGGGGCCCACTATGGAGAAGGACTTTCAAGACATCCAGCAGCTGGACTCTGAGGAAAATGACCATCAGCCCAATGGCGACGAGGAGCAAGGCACCCACGGGCAGAATCCTAGGACAGAAAATCCATTTTGGAAAGGCAAGTGTCCAGATCTTACCTAGATCCCCGCCTCAGCTGCCAGATTCTCTGTCTCTCTCACATTGACTCAGTGGGCTGGGTGTGTGTTTGTCAGAGTCAGGGTAACTATTGCTATGATAAAAACACCATGACCAAAAGCAGCTTGGAGAGGAAAGGGTTTATCTGGCTTATGATTTCACATCACTGATCATCACTGAAGGGAGTCAGGACAGAAACTCAAGCAGGGCAAGAACCTGGAGGCAGGAGCTGATGCAGAGGCCATGAAGGGATGCTGCTTCCTGGCTTGCTCCCCATGGCTCACTCAGCCTTTCTTATAGAACCTAGGACCATAAGTCAGGGATAGCCCCACCTACCATGGGCTGGGCCCTCCCACTTCTATCACCAATTAAGAAAATGTCCTATAGGCTTGCCTACGGCGCTGTCTTCTGAAGTCGAGGCTCCCTCCTCTCTGACGACTCTAGATTGTGTCCTTGATGTAAAACTAGCCAGTGCAGCGTCCCTGTACCTGTGAGCTGCTGACACCTCTGATTGCAGGTCCCAGGGATAGGGTGTGAGCCTGAAGTGAGAGAAGGCCTGCAGCTGGAGACGAGTCCACCCTCCAGAGTGCGTGTGTACACACGCATATACACGCCTAGGAGGAACGCGGAACTCAGAACCGGGGGTATGGGGATGAAATGGGCACGGGGAGATCCTGGAGATCCCCACTAGCTTCCTGCCTGAATCCTCCTCTCGCACATTTGACACCGGCCCTGCCCTTGGTCGGGGAAAAGGTTTTAGCCTGGCCATCCATGTGTTTCAGACTCTGCATTTTTCATCTCAGAGGGAACCTGGGATTTTTGTTATTATGAGACAGGCTCTCACTTCGTAGCCCAGGCTGACGCGGAACTCATTGTGTAGCCCAGGCTAGCCTTGAACTCTCAGTAGTCCCCCTATTTAGCCTCCCGAATGCGCGGATCATAGGTGGGCACTACCGTGCCCAGTCAACTAGGACCTTTTAACTGTCTTTCATATGTCTAATGTTTTATATGTGTGTAACCTAGTCATAGTGTCGCATCAGTGTTCTGTCTATCCTAACATCCGTGTCACTTCTGAGTCCATTTCAAATGATCCTGGCATCTCATTTTGATAGATTCGTTTATTGATTATTCATCTTTGATGCTGGCAAGCAAACCCAGGGCCTTACACATAACAGGCAAGTGTCTTATCACTGAGACACCCCTCTCCTATCTGCTTTGTCGAATTATTCATCTCCTTCATTTGAACTACGTTTTCCTATTTCATTATGTCTTGTAACTTATGGTTGGATGTGGAGCATTGTGCCTTCTGTCTTCCTGGGTGCTGGATGCTTTTGTAGTTCTCTAAATACTCTCCAGCCTTCTGGGATGTGGGTGAGTGCTTAGGGCCTCTCTGACCCTTTGGCCTTAGCTGTCTTGGTTTCAGGCTTTCAAGCTGTATCTGCAATCAGGGAGACTGCTAGATTCTGTCCCAATTTCTCCTCTCTGCCCAGTGACCTGGAAAGTTTCTCTAGGTAGTGAGTAGTAAGCTGGGCAATGGAAGAACTCATCTATTTCATTTCCTCATCTTTCAGGGATCAATGCCCTTCACAGCCCAGTGTCCAATGTCTTATACATACATGCATACATATACACACATGTATATATGTCATACATGTATGTATGTATGTACATGTGTGTGTTTTAATTGATTTTTTTTCCTGAAGGAATGTTAAATCTGGCAGCTTGTCTATCTTGAGTAGAGCATTTCAAGCTTGTCCACACAGCGCTTTATATGTCCTAACTCATATAATGCCAGAACCACTAAGTCAGGAGGCCAGTCTTGCCACTCTCATCTTAGAGATGGAAGAGATGGGGACATGAAGACTGAATGGCCTGTCCATGACGTCAGAGCTAGTTGGCAGCTCAGCTGGTTTATTCTGGGTTCCCTGGGTTGTGACTTGCTAAGTCACAGGTCAGCTGGGAATCAGGACAAGGGTTTCCTGCAGAAACAGTCAGTACTTGGGCTGTAGATTTCCATATGGGGAGACTGGTCAGAAAGTATTGCTAGATGGAGCATATCCTAGCCTGTCTTGTGCTGCAGAACGCACAAGACTAAGAAACTTATAACGAACAGGCACATATTGGCTCATGTTTCTTGAGTCTGGGAACCCAGGACTGAGAGCTGTGTCTGGTAGGGTTTTCTCATGCATCAGTCTAAGGTGGGAGGACATAGAGAGGGTGAAAGGGACCGCAAAGGGGGAGCTTTTAATAAGGCTGCTCTCTTGCAATGATGTCAATAATCCATGCAGGAGGGCAGAGTCCTCAAGATCTAACCCCCTTCCGCTAGGTCCTCCCTCCCTACACTGCTGCCCTGGGGACCACATTGGCGGTACATTCCAATCACAGCAGAGAGGAATACAGGTTTCAGGAGGGTGTCAGGGGAGGTGAGAGACAGCGGAGGCTGTGCTTAGGGCTTGGGAACTCAGAGGCATATTCTGTCTAGGTTAAGTTGGGGTCCTAAGTATGGCTGCAAACACCGGACTCAGTATAGCAGTAGGAAATGACCTCAGGAGGACTCCTGGCTCCTGGCTGAGATTATCCCCAGGTGTAAACTACACCGGCTCCATTCCACACTCTACTTGCTAAGCGCTACAGGAACTAGGCTGAAGATTTAAAAACATACACAGACAGACAGACAGATGGGGCCATAGGGACATCCTTGAGACAAGAATGCCCACTTTATTGTGCTCAGGGGCAGCTTCTATAGGGCTCTGGCCATGCCCCAGCTCTCTGGATCTTTCAGCTGCAGACTCATCAGAACCCACTCCCCTGCCATCAGGGAAAACAGGTTGTTTACAAGAAATTCAGGGTCTGGTGGTCCGCAGTCCCCATCACCCAGGTTGCAGGGGTTGCTTTGGCATGGTGACGTTGAGACAGAAGGCCACCGAGTCACAAGCTGATGCCTATCTGAGGGCAGGTGGGTGGAAGGCAAGGGGAGGGGCTGGTCCTGGAGAGGCAAGCCAGTTCACACGGGTAAAGATACAGGTGCGTGAGGATGCAAATAACAGCGTGTGGCAAAGTGTGTGGATGTATGCACACGTGTGTGAGAAAACGTGTGTTTGTTAGAGTGGAAAGAGAAGGTGTGAGTGTGGGGCAGATGGACGGGGGCAGGAGAGGTGACCGTGGGATGATGGGAGGCCAAACGGACAGTAGAGTCAGCGATCCTTGGGTTTCTGTGGATGACAAGGATGGTGGGAACTGGGGGGAGATGGGTAAAGTGGATGGACCTGGACAGGGGCTTTCGGGACGCGCTTTCTGGTGGGATGAACTGGACTGGAGAGTCCTGGTAGAACTGGGAAGAGTACTGCCAGCACTCCGGTCTGAAGGGACAGGGGCTATGGGAGGTCAGAAGTGATCTGTTGGTCTCTTTGACCCATGGGAAGGAAGGAAAACATTTGTAGGCCTCCCTTTTTAGGGTGTCTGGGAAAGGCCAGTCTGTACCATTGTCTTTAATGGTCTCCTGTCCCCAGGTGTAAGATCTCACCTATGTACACAGCTGGTATATCTTATGTCACATGCATCTGAATGCTTGCACGTATTCATGTGGGTACAAGTGTGCATCTCCCTCTCTCTCTCTCTCTCTCTCTCTCTCTCTCTCTCCACGTGTGTGTAGGATCAAAATCCATCCAGTTCCCTCAGCCCCCACCTGATTTTCTCTCATCCAGGCTGTTTCTCCTCAGACTTCTGTGCCCCTCTCTGTCTTATTCTCCGTCTCTCTAGTCCTCTGAAATTGTTTTCTGACACACATATTCTCTCTCACAGGGCAGCCTCCTTCCCCTCCCTTTGCACAGTGCCTTGGCTCCAGGCTCCACCTCCATCTGCTTGCCTTGGCTTTCAGTGTCCTGCTGCTGGTGGTCATCTGTGTGATTTCATCGCAAAGTGAGGTCATGGCCTGGCCTGGGTGAGGCCAGGATAGAGAAGAGCTCTGGGGAGTGGCGGAGCACAGATGGGGGCCAGGGGAGGAAAGGAGACGAGGTGGAGGCAGTGTGGGCCAGGTTCTGGGAACAGATGGAAATCAATGGTGGGGAGATGATGGCTGTAGTGATGGGGGACACAGCCCCACACTCAACTGGTCCCCAATGTCCCCTGACAAGGCATTCAGCTGCAAGAGGAGCTGCGGACCCTGAAAGAAAGTTTCAACAACTTCTCCTCCAGCACCCTGATGGAGTTCACTGCTCTAGATTCCCACGGTGAGCTGGGCAGGATGGCTGGGACTTTATCCATGTATGTTTATCCATACGGATTGGCCGGACATGGTGCTGGGTCTTCAGTAGGAGTGTGGTCGTAGGCTGTGGGGATGAAAGCCAGAGCAGACAATCCAGCCAAGGGAACAGACAAGGCTTCTGGAGATATGGCCCTGACCTAAGGGACGGCGCAGGAGGTGACGTGGCTATTAGTTCCAGGCAGAGACGAAAAGAAGCCATGATGCCAGGGGTGAAGAAGACCGCAGTACATTTATGACCATGTCACTTGTGTGACAGGAGGTGGTGATTGCCCGACAGTGGTGAGGGGTCAGAGATGGAGGGTCCAGGCCCACAGCAAGCTGTGTAGACCGCGTGGGGCTTGGCCTGAAAACATGGGGAACCAGTGAAGGAATTTAAGCAGCATGGTGACCTCCCTTGGGTGAGGCTGGGAGTTTAGGTGTAGATTAGCAGCTTGTGGGACAAGGTAACAGACGCTCCGGGGTACCCAGGAGTGTGCAGTCAGAGAAGCATTTGGGAGGCAGACTGATGGGGAGCCCATTCAGCATTCCTCTTCCTCAGGTAGCAGAGATGACACATTGACATCCTGGGGAGCCAAACTGGAGAAAAAGCAGCAGGACCTGAAAGCAGGTCAGGGGTCACCCCAGCCCCCACTCCTGGGTCATGATGATGTGTAGTGTGGTATGTATCTGTGTGTTTCCCCAGACAACAGCTGGAGCTCTGGGCCTGGTCTCAGCAGGTGTGGAGCCACGTGTCGGCCGCATCTCTGTCCATATGTTTGTCCCTTAGATCACTCCACTTTGCTCCTGCATCTGAAGCATTTCCCACTGGATCTGAAAATCCTGACCTGTCAGCTGGCGTTCCTCCAGAGCAATGGTAGGGTCGGGTGTGGCTTTGATCCTAGTGTGTCTGTCTCTTCCAGCCAGATCTCATTGCCCTCTGCACTCCTGTTCCCCCAGGCACAGAATGCTGCCCCGTTAACTGGGTGGACCACGGGGGCAGCTGCTACTGGTTTTCTCGGGGTGGGCTGACCTGGGATGAGGCTGACAAGTACTGCCAGCTGGAGAATGCCCACCTGGTGGTCATCAACTCCTGGGATGAGCAGGTGAGCAGACTTGATCAAGCAGCCTGGTCAAGGCTCTGTTATTTACTTATTATTGTTGTTGTTGTTATTAGTTGAGTGTGTAGTCATGGCTTGCACATGGGGTCAGAAGATAACTTTGCGGAGTTGGTCCTCTCCTCCTTCCTTTATGTAAGTTCCAGAGATTGAACCCAAGTCATCAGGTTTACGTTTATCTGTTGAGCCATATTTCTGGTCCTTGTGTTTCTTATTTATTTACTTAGTTTGCTTTTTCTTCTTTCGCTATCCTTTTAGAATTCCATACCTTTCTACACTATGTTCTGATCTAATCTACCTGCTCCTCGACCTTCCCTCCAAATTCTACAAATTCTACCAGAACCACCATATCACCTGTCCCTCCCAACTTCACACATTTTTTTTAACCTAATGAGTCCAGTCGGTGCTTCTAGAATGAGCATGGGTATAGGGCCCTCAGCTGGAGCATGGGCATCCAACCAGGGGCTAAAGCCAGAGGTCGTGGAGGGCTGGTATGAAACCGTGTCTCTGGACATGACAGGGCTGTTTCGCACATGCGCATGCAGGGGCTCATGCGCCGGAGCTGTGGAGTAGTTGCATGCACAAGAAAGAGCAGCACTAGACTAAGGCAACCTGAATCCCAGAATGGATGGGAGCCCCAGCCTGGCTGAGGGGCTGTTGGCAGTTGGCTGCTGAGGGAGACAGAGGCAGTTTTTCCCTGGATGCATTTCTTGTTTTTAACCTAAGGAATCATACAGAAGAGGGTGGCAGGGCTCTAGGAGGCTCACGATGGAGCAGTAACTGTCCTACAAGGTGGGAGCCAGGGGCCAGCTGACCAAGTGATGCAGAGACAGTCATAGGACAGAGCTTGGGGGTTTTAATCACATACATTTGTCTTAGTTGTTCAGTTGCTTCGGTGATGGGAAGCATCAGGTAGCCACAGCGAGAACATCCTATCTCCAGGTCTCTTTGCCCCATCCCTGTTGATACTTCTGAATCTGTGAAGCAGCCTCACCAGCCCTGGGTGGCTGCTTCTTCATGAACTGGACATACATGTAGAATTCTAGTCTTTATAGGCACTGCTGTCCCTGAGTCTGCTCTTGGATGAGCAACGTTGGTCTCTGGGGAGTGTGAGTGGAATTGGGCTGTTTTTCTCCAAGCACAGTCAGAGACTCTTCACACACCATCAGATAGGATGATTTGAGTGTGTGCCGAGCAAACTGACTCTGTTTATTTTATGGAACCAGGTGACTATACATTCCCTACATACATAAACCATGGATTTAAATTCCCAGAGCAGCTACATTTGTAAGAACAAGCCCCTTGGAAAGGTTTTAGTCCTAGGAAGCTAGGTGTAAGGGACCTTGGCACAGAAGCCCGTGACATTCCTCTAATTGGCAAATTGCCTTTACCCAGGCATCTTCCTATTTCTGGTAGAGACTGTCAGGCCCCATGTAGTCAGGTCAAAATGTTGTTTTGGGCAGTAAGCCCAAGGTTGGGAAGTGCTGATGTCTGCAAAGTTCAGGAAAAGACATCAAAATCACAGCAAGAGACCTAGGGACTAACGGAGAGAAGAACGAAACCAAGGTGCTTCTTGGGTATTGGGGTTTGTGGGACAGCACGGGCAGGGTCACCAAGACTCTGGTGCAGAAGATGAGAAGCTCGGTGTTGCCACAGCAACGGTACTAGGAATGGAGTGTGAAGTGGGTGCAGGCTGGAAACAGAGTGGTTGTCACAGCTTGATGCTGGGTTGACTTTCTGACTTCTAATAACTACCTTGTGAGGTGAGGGTTGCTTTGGCGCCCACCTTGGAGAGCCACTAAGGCTCAAAATGAGATGATCCTCACAAAACGCTTGGTATGAAGTCAGGCCCTGTGAATGCCCACTTAACACTAGCTCTGCTCACAGAGGGAAGAGGGATGGTGTAGCTGTTGGGAACTGAGGGCATTGGGGCAGGTTAGGCTGGGGGGGTCACTTGAATGCTCGCATAGATGAGGGGTAAAGCAATTTGCTTTCCTAATTGTTTTTCCAGAAGTTTGTTGCTAAGCACATCGGCTCGTTTCACACTTGGATAGGTCTCACTGACAAGGACGGCTCCTGGAGCTGGGTGGACGGAACTGATTATAGAAGCAACTACAAGTCAGTCCCTCCCCGTGGGCATCCCCTTGTTTGCGCCAGGGATGACCACCTGGCCTTTGACCTCAATGCACTCCCATAGGTCCCTCGGGGTCAATTTCCCCAACCTTCTCCCCCGCCCCCATTTCCAAGCCTGCAAATTTTCAGCCCTTGAATCCTCCCAAGGCTGGGATTTTTTGGGTGGGAGATAGGGTTTTAAGTAGGTTAGAACCCTCCCAAGGTTAGACCCTGAGTTTTCCTTGACTTACCTTCTTAGGAATTGGGCCTTCTCTGAGCCAAATAACTGGGAGGGCCACGAGCAGGGTGGCAGTGAAGACTGTGCGGAGATCTTGACAGATGGCCACTGGAATGACAACCTCTGCCATCAGCTGAACCGCTGGGTGTGTGAAAAGAGGCGCAATATCACCGGCTAGGAGCCTGCTCTGCCATGTCTCCCTTGTCTCCTCCGCACTCCCCACTGCATCACCCCAACTTCGTCGGTGGCGATACTGAAGCAAGGGAGAGAAACAGAGTCCACAGCATGAGGAGGAGTTATGGGAAAATGGGAAGTGGGTGACTTCATTGTCCCCACTCTGGGAAGGGAAAGAGTCCAGCTCTTTCTGCTGTCACTGCAGTTGTCAATGTCAGCCTTCAGAACAGAGTAGGAGCAACAACAAGATGATACTTGAGAGTCACGTGGTCTGGTTATTTGGAATGGGGGTGAAAGAGGGAGTGGGGAGGGTCTGGAGGAAGAAAGGTGTGAGTCCCCAACAACCATTCTGTGATACACTGATGTTCAGAGCGAGGGAGGAAAGACGCGCAAAGCAGGAACCTCGGTGGCTAGCGGCGAGATGGTTGGAGCTGTGACCAGAACCTCAGAGACTCCTTGAAGAAGAGAGTTCTCTAAATTCAAGGTCTCCCCTAACTGAGTTGTCAGGCAATGCCCTCACTCTAAGCCCCTGAGGAAGACAGACTGACAGACAGACAGACCGATTCCTTTCCTCACTCCATTTTGCCCCAGAGTTAACCACTTCCAGGGTGCCCTGTTGGGGTATTTCCTGTATACCCACAAATACAATGCTACATAGAATCAAACACCACCGCCACCACACTTTGCAATGTTTGTGTTCTTTCTTCTAATAGATGACACTACCTGAAAGGGGTTTGCTTCATTGAATGTAGCACCTGTAGAGAAATCTGAAGTGCGAATGTTCCTGGCCTTATTTAATTATTCACTGCAGTAGGTAAAGACTTGGCATTTGTATTTGTCTTTATAACGTTGGAAGCATCTGACAAATTAGGAGTTTCCAATGCTTGGTTACAAATTCTCGGTGACCGTTCCCTTAAATTAACACAGTTTGCATCAATTTTGCAAGATACTGGAAACCAGGAAACTTCAGTTGAGACAGCCATCTCTGGTCACAGGCACGGAAAGTCCCCTTCCTGTGACCTTGCCATTGGCAGCCCATGTGGCCTCTAGTCCAGTTCTCAGAGTCTTCATTGCTTTGTGACCGTCTGTGTTTTTACCAGCAGTCTCAGCTCAGACCCCAGGATTGCCTATTCTGTCCTACAGCCTGAGCTTTTCCCAGCCTAGTTTTTCCAAATTTCAAATTCCTTCTGCAAACTGCTTCACACGCTTAAGAGGCACACTGCAGACGGCTGCAGCGTCAGCCCCTCCTCGGTACTGCTTGTCTTCATCAGTTGGCTCTCTTTGCCTTGACAAAATACCCAAGAGAAAAACCTAAGGGAAGAAAGGAACTATCTCAGACCATAGCCTTGGCTTCCCTGACCGGTAAGGTGGGACTAAGGTGGCTGGAGTGCGTGGCAGAGAGACAGAACTGAGGTAAAACACGACCTGAGGCTATACCCCGATGACCTTATTCCTCCAGCTAGGTTCTGCCCCTGACAGTTTCCTGGGACCCTCCCAAAACAATGCCACTTGTTAGGGACCAGGTGTTTAACATATGAGTCTGGGGGGTAATTATGAGACTTGGAGAGAAGTGAATTAGTGACTCTCAGTCCAAGACAGGGCACTGATGACAGCCCAAAGGAAGGATTCCACCCAAGTCTAGCTTAGGGAATCATTGAGTTTACTGGGGTTCCTTGAAGGGGGGTGATTGACATATAGGTAGCTGTGTCACCAAAAAGCTCCACCCCAGCATGGATATGGGCTCACACAAGCAGCATCCCTGGGGTTCCCTACACACCTTTCAGGGGATTTGGCCTCCTGTCCTCTCCTCCAGCTATTGTTGCCAGTTTTATTACCTTGGAGAAGTGGGCTAGTGAGCTGCGTAAGTCATGCAGACTTCCTGTACCTTCAGAAGTGGCCCAGTGAGCTGCATAAGTCATGCAGACTTCCCGAGTCTTCTTCAGTTTCTGGAGAAATAGTCACACATTCCTCTAGGAAATATTTTATGCCCGTACTGCCAATTATATGCCATTCCTAGAGGCAAAAGTATGGAGGCAGTGGCTTTGTGTCAGTGTGTATTGTCAACACCCACAGTAGAAAGAGTAAAATCCAACGCAAATTATGGAGTCAGTCAATTATAGTGGATCAGTATTGGCTTCCCATTGTAAAAAGAACTGCTAACATAGGATTTAGAAAAGCAGACGAATAAAGGAAAAGTAAAAATAAACACATGTTGTTTTTAACAAAATCTCAGTTCTATTTTTACCAATAAGGACTCGGGAGCAGATGCTGGGGTGAAAACCTACTAGCTCAGACAGGCAAAGGAAGCACCTGACTGACCTTCCTCCCCTGCTGACATCCCAGAAAGGGAGCTTTTTCCTATGCTGTCTCAAATGAAACTTCTCAAACTAAGTGTCTTTTCCTTCTACCTTATGTGTCTCTATAGCCATTCTCCTCTTATTCTCTAAGTTTTTTCTTTTTCAATTGGTTGCTTGTTCCACCTCTTAATGTATGATTGACTTTATTTAATTCTGTTTACAATATTCAAGCAGAAAGATCTTGAATTAGATGTGTGCTAGGGCTGAGTCACACCATAATTAGAAACAGGTTTTTCTGGTAAATAACACAATATCAGGGTTCACAGCGTGATCAAATATCCTGTACCATACACTTTCCTAGTCTTTAAATTAGAGTTCTAATATTTTTATGTGGGTGAGTGTTCAGCCAGCTTGTATGACTGTGCAGACATGTAGGCAATGCCTGAGGACAAGGTGTCAGATCCCCTAGAATTGGGGTTTACAGAAGGTTAATAGGCACCATATGGGTGTTGGGAATCAAACCCAAGTCATCTGAAAGAGCAACCAAGTGCATTTAACCACTGAGCCATCTCCAGCCCCTATTCATATGAGAATGTAAGCAGAAGCATATTCTGGGGTTAGTGACAGGACACTTGATCAGGTAAAACTAATTCTGGTAGCTGGGCCTGGTGCCTTAGGCCAGTAATCCTAGCTCTTGGGATGCTGAAGTAGAAACATTGCTTGACTTCATGACCACCCCTGGGCTACATAGTGTGTTTTGATCAATTCTGGACTATAAAGTGAGACTGTCTCAAACGCACACACACACACACACACACACACACACATTTTCCTAAAAGATGAACAATTTGTAAGCCAATATCTTCTAGCATCATCATCAACAAAGTCATTTGCATGTGCAAATGAAGTTTGTTGTCCAAAGACAATCTTTAGGTAGTGTTTTTCAGCATGGTGGTGTTATAGTCCTGGAGGAATTGTTATTGTGGGGCCCCATCTTCCTTTTGGAGACTTCAAAGATTGCTGTGAGGTGTGCTCATGGTTCACTGAAGAAAACTGATGTAGACTCAAATCTGAAATCATGTACAGGAAGGTAGATGAAACTTTTTCTAGAATTAATTAGTGTTCTATATTATCATTAATATTATGACAAAAGTTTAGTATATATATATTAATTTTATAAAATTTATACCTTAAGAAAAGCTGTTAAAGAGTCAATATAAAACCAAAGGATTATGACATTAGTAGCAGTAAGATAGTCCTTAAATATTTTTTTTAATGTCCCATAGCAGGTGGCTCTTCTGACATGAGACAGAGATTTTGGATTTTACTTTAATAAGCATGCNTTTATACCTTAAGAAAAGCTGTTAAAGAGTCAATATAAAACCAAAGGATTATGACATTAGTAGCAGTAAGATAGTCCTTAAATATTTTTTTTAATGTCCCATAGCAGGTGGCTCTTCTGACATGAGACAGAGATTTTGGATTTTACTTTAATAAGCATGCTTGGGTTTAGAGAAGGAGAGAGCCACATTCCAACTCCAAAGCCAGTTTTAATTTTTAACTGGACTAAAACTAGAAACTAAAGCATTATATGTCTGTAGAGAACAGTAGAACTAACATTTGGGAAGATTTATGAAATTTTATCCTCTTGGAAATGTGATGTACCAATAGGCCAATTTACTCTTTTTCTTGAGACTTTTTTTCTGGAGGATTTTTCTTTATATGTCTTATTTGTCCAGTTGTCTTCAGATTCCTTAGTTGGATATCTGTATTCTCCTGAAAAGACAGAAACAAAACCCTTTCCCCAACCCTAATTTTGGGGGGAGATTATCTTTTTGAAAGTAAAATCTGACCAAAGGAAAAGCATTTGTTAGTTTTATAGGTTAGTTTAGATTAAACAGCCATGCTGTTTGATGAGCTATCATCTCTTCTAATTAAGAGGTATCTCTTGTTCAAATGGAATCTTTATTAACTTTGATGGTACCCAGAGCTTTTTTTCCTCTGTGGTGAAATGTAACACATGTCCTGATTTCCATTCTGAGGTCAGTACGTCTTTAAAGTATATTGACTGATTTAATTCTGTAGTTTTTTGTAATATCCAATCTCTCTCCATAGCTCTTGGTTCTTTCTAATTAGCATTTAGAAAATTCAAAGTTAATAAAGCATTATGCAATCTATTTCTGGGGGTATTTATCATCCCTTTCTGTTTATTTAGCATATTCTTTAGAGTTTGATTTGATCTTTCTATAACTGCCTGCCCTGTAGGACTGTGTGATATACCTGTAATATGCTTTATATTATGATAAGCAAAAAAACTGCTTCAGTTTCTTAGAGACATATGCTGATGCATTGTCTGTATTTGTACAGGTATCCCCATGATGACCATAATTTCTAGCAAATGTGTGATTACTGAATCAGCCTTTTTTCCAAACTCAAAAGCAATTGCCCATTGAAAACCTGAATAGGTATCAATGATGTGGCGTACATTGTCGTAGCTTGCTCCAGTAAATCAACCTGGTACCAGGAGGGGGTGCAAGGTTGAGGAAATGGCAGTTTGAAAGAAATTGAGACAGAAGCACAGGATAGATCCAGGAGGACTACCAAGTCAATACCACACAGTCCAGAGTTTATTTCAGAACTTGGTTTTATACAGGTTAAAGGCAGAAGGCAGAACAAAGAGCAGTACAGTCAGTTAAACACCTCTCTGCACTGTCCTCGGGGGGAAACCACAGGCAGGCTCGCTATCTATCATGTGAGTTCTGCTAGCAGCAAGCAGTTTCTGTTTCTGTCGGGATGTGCCTTTGGCTGGCATTCACCAGCCTGTGCTTAGTAGATGATGTGTTCTTTCCCATGGGCTTAATAATAACTTTCCCACAGCTCTCAAGGGTACAAGAGCAGGCAGAGCAGGTAAGCTTGAACTCAAATGACTTTTAAGTCAGAATAGACTCCAGATGGAAACTGAGTCACGTGTGGGCCACAACAATTCCCTTTTTTTATTTTTAAGACTCCACAGAGTCTCTCGGATGAATGTGCCTTTCTTAGATTGTTCCTTTCTCCTGTCTTACGGGTCATGGGAGCATGAATTCCATCATTCATGTCCTGTCTTAGGTTGAAAGGAGACTGTCGAGGCCACCCTCAACCAACAAGGAAAAGACGCGACACCGGAGCTCTTCTTGTCAGAGGTTTATTCAGGAACCTTAAACAATCTTCTTCTCTCCCCCGGTAAGCCTCTCCCAGCCCTTAAGTAGGCCAAGGCTGCCAACCCTGGATCGCTATGTGGGCACAGTCTATTGGTCCTGGCAATTACGCAAGCATCTGATGATCATCATGCGATCCAGGAGTGATGGCAGCCCAAGCGGACACGGGCCATATANCGCCATCTTTAAGGTGCGGCTCCACGCGGCTCCCTACAGGAGACAAAGAAAATTTGCTCATCTTTGGCTACCAGCCTCTGGTAACATAAGTTATGGGAATATGCGAAGTTTTACTCCATGAAGTTTCAAGTCAACTTTCCACAGCAAGTTCATAATCAGCTTCAAAACTATAGGTAAACAAATTATACCCGATAGAACACCAACTCTGATAACTGCAATGCTATTAAGAAGTTAAGTAAATGCTGACCATGATGGAACAGCCTTTTTATATTGTTCCAAAATATCTTTAGCTGCTTCTGCTGCACTAAGATCTAATTTAGCATTTCTCGTTTCCATAATCTCTTGATGTAATCCTGCCAAATTTAAGGAGTCAGTAGAATCATGCCAGATTTCCCTGAGATGTGTTTTAACTCTTTCCCATCCAATAGCACTTTCATTATACACAGGAGATGTAACACAATTCCATTCATAATTAACATGACAGTTCAATTGTACTCTGGTTTTAGGCTCTGGAGATCATCTCTTAAAGATTGTACCACATCACACAAGGCATTTAATTTATGCTCCATTTTTACATCTGTATCTTCTTGTGCTTCCAATGTTAAGGAAACATTCTTGGATAATTGATTAACAAACCCCGCATTTTGAACACACTGAGACAAAGCCACTGAAGCAACCACAGTAGCAGTCATCTTAACAAGAGCTGAAATTCCTGCTACAACTAATCCAACAGCATGAGTCTGTGTATTTAAAGCTTTCTTAATTTTTTCAGTTACCTGCAACCCTTTGTCATCAAACCGTGGGTCATTTACATGCCCTGGCAACATTACAAAGAAGGTTGTTTTAACATTGATACACGGGTATGATTACCCATTTGAGAAATACAATTAGTCAAAATGCAATTAGAACATGATACATCAAACTCAAAGCCATTCATGGAAATTTTTATCTTTTCCATCAGAAGAACATAAGGCATTTTTACACAAGTGAAAACAGTTCCATTCAGGGGGCAAACAGGTTTTGAAGAACTGGCTTGGCCTGTCACTGTTCCCATGGCAGCAGCAAGTTTCCAAACATAAGTCTGTAAAAATTTGTACTGGAATAGCAAATTCCAGCGGACAGTCCTTGGTCTCAAGATTCTTCTGTAGACAAAGGACAAGAGTCAGTATAATCTTGATTTCCACACCAGTCAAAAATAACTGTGAAGTCCCTGTAATGTATTTTAAAGGGATAATGCCAGTATATCCTCTCCACAACAAAGTTCCTTTAGACTCTCGCAGTTTCTTCATGCATGGAGGAAATTGTTGGGGGGGGGAGTATCATTTACCCAGTTACCTTGAGGAAGCAGTAACTTTTTATAACAAGTACATTGTTTATCATGTCCCATAATTAGTTTTGGAAACTTTCCAAGACATCCCTCCAAAGCAATATTCTTTGCAAAACATACAGGAATTCTTTTACCATACCCAACATGAGAAAATTTCCAAGTAATCTGGAACTCTTGTGTAGCAGGTCTATTTAAAAGATGTATATTGTTGATTGTGACTATAATCTCCTTTCCTGTCCACACAGCAGGATGTAAAATAGGTGGATCAGGACCATAGGCCTCGAGGGTCTCACTCTGGCTTGCCTGGATGATTATCAGCAACATCAGGATCAGCATATCTGCTCCGCACACCACACCGATTGAGCTTCATTTTCATCCTGTGAAAAAGACAAACATGCCCTCTCCCCATGTCAAAACAGTGCCGGGAGCCTTCCACATCCAGCGCAAGCATTTCTCTATTTAACCTGAGCAGATTTTGTGATGGTGCCTCCATGTCAGAACCCATCAGCTGCAGATTTTCCAGCAGCAGCCATATTTAAAAAATTGAAAATAAAATGCATATATGGAGACTGGGGTATAACTCCTCCTTTTTATTTTAATTGAATCTTAAGACTCCCATGTGCCCTTTCAGTAATTCCCTACCCCTGAGTACTGCATCATCTCAAATCCTTGAGATGAGTTTGTTCCAGAGGCTGACATTGAGATTTTAGCAGCATTAACTTAATGGTACCCAGATAGGAATTATCATTTATTTAAGACATCAACTTGGAAATGAGAATGGGACCAATTAGTATTTAATCTCATGTTTTTTATGACAAGAAATTTCCTTCTGAGCTAACACTCTGGGGTGGGTGGAGGAAGGGGAGGATAATGTATTCAGTCTGTAATCACTTCCTGATGACCTGAGGACATTGTTCTCAGCGCCCCGGAAGCCTGGAATATTAGTCAATGTCAATTAGCATCTGATTCATTGACCAGTTGGAAAGACAGCATTTACATTGGCTGGATTGGTCCACTGAGCAGCTTTCGGCAAGTTCAGAGCTTGCGGTGTTTTGGAGCAGAGTGTTATCAGTAGCTGATGCTTGGATGTGTTTGCCAGCCAAGCAGGAGCCTGGTGAGACAGGCATAAACTAGGAACAGGAGGTTACAATTTGGGAACTTGTGGACTCAATCTCAGTAAATGAGCTAGGGGAGGAGTCCCAAGACCAGGAGAGGAAAATACCACAATTCTTTTTTTAAAAATATTTATTTGTTTATTTATTATATATACAATATTCTGTCTCCGTGTATGCCTGCAGGCCAGAAGAGGGCACTAGACC